>BOPP01000265.1:338010-473873 GCA_017312745.1 Gryllus bimaculatus
CCCCCCCCGGGAGTATGCAAAGTCTGCTTATGCTCTTAAGTCATCTCTATATTACATGGGTACTGCTTAGCACTCTGCACCTTCTACAAAACTACAAGAAAAATATAAGTTGTCTTTCTATACATACTAATCCACAAACTATCTTTTATTTGATTGATACCTCAACCACAATTCAAATGTAGTAATATTTTGATTTTCTCTGTGATAAGATGCTTTTCTTATTCAATTCAGGTTTTTCAAATAAAATTTGAAATTTATCTTATATTATATACAAAATTATTATCAAATTCATTTTAAAAGAATTCATCAATCCATTCATTCATCCATGTTAGATTGTCTCTTTATAAACAATCACATTAAACTGACTCAGAATTACAATGATTTTAATAAATAATTTAATCGCTAGAGTATTCTTGGTTATTATTTGAGGGGTTGAAAAGCAAAAGTGTGAAAACACCTATTTAAAAACTGGGTTGACTTTTGGATGTAAATCTCTGGAGGCAAAGATGTGCAAGAGAAATGCACATCACATGAGAGGAGAGAGAGTTAAGTGAACTATTGAAATATCTTAGAACTAAAGTGGTACTAAATTGAGAATTATATTGTTTATGAACAAGTTTCTAGAGTGGAACATATATGAAACTTAAAAGCTAAGTCCATGTATTTTAAGCTACAAACACATACAAATAATATACAATTCTGAATGTTTGTTGTACCACACACCAATATTTTGAAAGGGGATTATACATTCTTATTATCCGAGCATTCCTACTTGTTGTGTGTCCAAGAAGATTTTGATGTTACTGAGAGAGTAAACAAAGTACCCAATACATTTGAATGATGAACACAGTTTTTCTAACTCAAACTGAAAGACCCACATTGTTAAAAGGTGTGGACAGGATTTTCAGACAGTTGTTAAATGATGTAATGCAAATAAATATGAAGGTTTGATGATGATTTTGTTTTGACAAAAGCAATGACCATGAAAACCTTTCCTCAAACAGATACTCAGAAAATAAATGAGGCTGGCATAATTTAATAACTTACTCGGAAACATCAGAAAATTATATACTTTTTACAATTTTGAATAAAAATGAGCAATTTTTTTGATTGTAAGTCTTTAAAGGAAAATACTTTATCATGTATACATTTTTTGTAATGGAATTAATAAAATAAATTATATCTTTCTTAAACATTATTTACCACTAGTTTGTGACACAAAGTTCCTGAAATGTTTTAAAGACCTACCAGAAAGACAATAACTTATTGTTCCTGTTTATGTAATTTATAAAACAAACTTTATAGTCATAAAAAATTCATTAACTTTATATATTTCTTTGTACATTAATTCAACTGAACAACACATTTTGTCAAAAGATGGATTACATCTTTACATTTTCCATTTTGTAGATAGATATTTTCATTCTCATTTCTATGCAAAGAGAATGTTAAAATTTAATTTGGTGTGAAATGTTAATTTGGTGCTGGCACCAGTTGCCACACTTCTTAAGCAAGATCCCTATTGTCATGGAAGTTAAGTAGTTCTGATTCCCAGTTGGGTGATTTTCTGGGAATTCCAGATAGTAATGGTACTGAACCATTGGCCAATAGGGATAAAAGGCAATTAAGAAACATTTCTTCTGAAGTTTATATTGCAACATGGAAGCATGCTTTTGCTTATAGGCTCCTCATCTATTAGGATACTCTGTGGATTATCATGAGTATTTCTTTTCTCCTTTTTAATAATTTTTCTATTTTGTGAGCAATACACTTATCAATTTCAACTTTTCACAGATAAACTATTGATCACATAATTTTATTAATAAGTTGCGGTAGCAACAAAATTGCTTTTCAGGTGCCAGTTGAGATAGTCATAAATTTCATAACTTATAATATTTTATTGAGTCACATACACAATTAAAATTGTCAATATAACGTCTTGAGTGGAGAGAGTGAAGTTATATTACTGTCCAGAAGCAAAACAAGAGGCCATCTCGGCACTTGCTCAAGGGGCAAGGGAAACTCGACAAAAATCCTGATTGAGATGGGGTTATTAGCCCAGGAATACTTGCTATAGATTGATTAAGATATTACACAGTAGATAATTATTTTTAATACCAAAATAATTTAACACTTCAAGAATTGTACTGTTTCATGTTTTAAATAAGAGTAAAATTTTGTCACTATTGTCAGTGTACAGCTATTACTTATAATAAATAATTATTCATAAATAATAATACTAATAATAATAACAACAATAACAATATTAATAATAGTTAATGATATCAATTATGGTAACAACTGCATATAATTAGTACATTCTATATTTAAAACTTGATATAATAATAATCTTGATATAATATGATGAAGAGTAGGAGGCATGTTTTAGCCAGATTTTTTTTCTATTTTTGCACCTAGTCCTAATACATCTAGCAAATGTAGGGTGAAGGAAATAGAAATTTTGGTCACGATTTCTCCTTCTTCATTGGTCTAACTGTAATTTAACACAGGCAGGAAGGGATGTGCCAGTTCTTTTTCCTTTGCTTCAGCTCGAAACAGTCAACATGAAATGGAAAGTCAAATAGGATAAAAACTTTTATTATTTATATATTTTTAAGGTAAGTATTGTTGTGATTTGAATACTCCTTCACACTGTAGAACATGCTGTTAAGAAGGAAAGCTTTCAATTTACTTTTTTAAAGTGTAATGCTCTCTATTAGGATTTTTTTGATAAAGTAGTATAAAAGCATTATAAATTAACAAATAACCAGATAAAGCATGTTCTTATTGTGTCTCTAGTTACAGACTTTCTATAAATTGTAACGAAGTTTCATACGAATTCTATTTTTTTAAAATTGAGAATATAATTTATATTATTCATCTTGATTAGATTGTTTCAATAATTAGTAAATAGCTTTACTAGAAGGAAGGTACTAATGAATATTTTCTATTGAAATTTTAAATAGAAAAAGCAAAATTAACTACATTTTTCGATGGTAGTACATTTTGAAAAAAAGTGACATTCTCACTAAAATGCAGGAAATATAATGACATGAAAAGAAATAAGCAAAAATTATACTGGTTCCGCCCGGGATCGAACCGGGGACCTTCTGCGTGTAAAGCAGACGTGATAACCACTACACCACGGAACCAGCTATTAGATGTGGTGAAAAATTTTGAATGTAAGTAATTTAGTAGTTGGAAATTTTGTTAATTTGAATAATATATAAAGTAGTATCTATAATAATAAGTAATAGTACTAGCATATGTATTTGTTTTAAAACCATAACTCTAAATCTGGAACACAGAACATGGAACATACGAGTGAAAAAAGCGTGTTCACGGTTGATATTATCAGGGGAAAAGAGAAAAAACAGTTGAATCTACGTTTAAAAAAAATATTTAAAACTTACATATTTTTTGATTGCTCATAATCTCAAACACTATCACTATATGGGAAGAAGAATACTAGCGAAAAACAACTTCTTGAAATAAACAAGCTAATGGAAAATAAACTATTGCTCAGAAACGTATGTAACTATTAATATTGCATTGACATAGGAATAGCTATTCTCTCGATCGCCCGAATTTTCTTTTTTAAGTTATTACGATTACAGGTGGTATGAAGTCTGTTAAAAACATTAACATATTCCAAAAACCAAGAATTTTTTACTACAAGTAAATAAACTTTAAGGAAGGGAAGTGTTTTTCTTGATATTTTAAGGAAGGGAAGGCAAGTGTGCACGTGTGAGGAAGAGTGAAGTTACTATATTGAAAAAGCTTCTTAAGAAATTGTATTGAGAACAAGAACTCAAACACAGCAAAGACTGCAGTTTTTATGATGAAACTTAAGATAGGCCTACATATTAATGGTAATTACATATACTTTGTTTGGGGAGGACATTAACTTTGATATATCTGTTTCTAGAATACATGGAAAAAGTCTGAAGACCAGATTGGAAAACACAATCAAAGATGTTGAAGAACAAAATGGTTTTGGGGCAGAAATATTTTGCCTACGTCAAATAATAGATAAAAGGCTAGCACATAATCTAGAGACACATATGGTCTTCATAGATCTCACAAAAGCCTATGACAATATTCTATTAGAAAAATTATGGGAAGTTTTTAGACATCAAAACATAAAGGTGGAAGGTGGATGTGCAGAAGGAGTACAACATAGGATCTTTCAAGGGACAGTTGAGTAATGTTTTGTAAAGCCAAAAAATAACAAGCAAGACAAAGATAAGAAAGTACAAATTGCTGGTTGAAAGCATATCTACATATGCTTCAGATGTTTGGGTTTTAAGTCAGAGTGAAGAACAAAAATTAAAATTAATGTATATTCACTTTTGGAGACACTGTTGTGGCCATACATTACTGGATAAAGTACACAATGTCGACACAAAAAATCAAATGGGTATTGGGATTGATATAATGGATGTAATTGATGCTAAAAGATTGAGATGGTATGGTCATTTCCAAAGGATGACAGAAAGTCGATTACTTAAGAAAATTTTAAAATGGCTGCCTCAAAAAAACAGGAAGTGTGGCAGACCAAGAAAAATATGAAAAAATAAGATAGAAAAAGCGATGAAGGAACGAGATCTTCAAGAGAAAGATTAAAGGACGTGACGCTGTGGTGCGAGAAGTGGTGTGATATTGTTGCCAAATTTTCGGTGAATGTAATCAGAAGTGTTCTTTGGGGAGAAAAGAACTTAATAAACCCATATAAACTTGGATTGAAATGAGGTGAATGTTCTCTTGGGTTTGTTTTTAAAGGAGAGTCTTCCAAAAGTCTGTTTGAAGATATTGAGGTAATGGGTCTTCCAAATCCACTACATGAAGTAAACAAATTTGTAATAGTTTGTGCTGGAAGGAAATGGCTTTGTCAAAGGTGGTTGCAACATACACTAATTGAATAATATGATATGATAAAAACATCTTATAGTAAACTCCTTTACTGCTACTGGCGTAGCTTCAGTTAGTGTCGTCAGAGGCAAAACTAATACTATCCCCACCCCATAAAGTAAATATAAAAATACCTATTACTGAATTGTTTATACGGTATTTAAAAAAATACAAGCATATGTACTTTAGACATTTATATACAATATATTAAAAAACTGTATGTAATTCACAATAATTTAAATATAATTTTTCACTAATAAAAAAATGCAAGTTTTTTATAAAACAGTTTTAGGGATTTAAGATCAGCAAACTTATCTATAATTTTATCAAACTTATAATTTTTAAATAAATCATTAAATTTCTATAATTGCAACTATACAATTTTCTAATTGATACCACCCCTAAAATAATGTTTCCCCTGGGCAGAACCCCCCCCCCCTTGTCTGCCCATCCCTCTAACTATGGCACTGCTGTGATATAATAAAATAATTTAAACTTTATTTATACTAAATCAAATTTTTTAATTTGTGTTTTAAATAAAAGGTAGTGGATTCCAGGTGTATTGTCTATCACCATTATTATCCAGTTTTACAATAACATCACTAAATTTTTATAACATCTTAAAATTAATAGAACAAATGTTTGGTCATAATGTATTTTACAAGACCATCTGTAGTTGGTCTTGGTCGTATGCAGTCATTATTTCGCAGAGTGGGCAAACATGTGTTATAGTTAGTGAAGCGAAGATAAAATGTGTTTTAGTTTGAAGATTGAGTGTTTTTAAATGCAAATGGATGAGTTGGAAAACAGTATTACTCCAGAAAGTTCATTTTGAAATAATTCATGTAATGAGGTTTGATTAGATATTAAAAAAAAACTTTTGAGATTAAAAAAAATTCATATTTTAGTAATATTGAAACAAGCCATACAAATATGTTCTGAGGAATAATTGTGATAAAAACTTAGTTAATAATGTGTTATAATATACAGTCCCTGGCCATATTATTGGACACACTCCAAATTTGTAACTTTTGAAGTATCTCACTGCAGTACATTACATCTGACATTATTGCGAATCAATCAATAAAAACAAAGCTTCTTTTTCTAATAATTAACACATAATTTGTCATTATGTACCATTGTTGTGACACCTCATTGTTGCTTAGACACGCAAATTACAAGAGTTGAGTAGAACAAGAGGTGATATGAGTAGTGTGTTGTTGCATGAAGATAGTTTATTTTCCATTTATTAGTTTGTGAAATAGTTATAGCTGTGTTTATTTAAAAATTGTGGATTGTTGTATTTGAAAAACTGATAGTTTTGAATAAAAATAATGGGAAAGGCAAGTGATTTGTCTCCTCGGAAGATCGCAGCAGTTAAAACTCTTGTCAACACAGAAAATTATTCAAATCGTGAGATATCTTGAAGGTTGAATGTATCCGAGACATCTATTCGGCAAGTTAAGAAAAAAATTGTCCTTGGTGAAGAATTATCCCCAGGAAAGAAGAACACATGTGGACGGAAGAGAATATTTTGTATTGTTTTGTGAAATCTGTGTATCTGAAAGGACAGTAAGGCTTACACTACTAAATGAATTTTAAAGCTTGTAGACCAGCCCACAAACCCAGATTAACTGCTGGTATAAAAGAAAAATGTCTTGCATGGGCTAAGAACCTTAAGAATAAAGATTTGGACATCTGGAAATCGGTAAAAATTTAGTCTACTGCTTTTTTTATAATTATAAATGGCTATTAATTCTAATGTCATTTACTAGTATTTCAGGTTTGTTTCAGCGACGAATGCACTTTTGAAATTCTAGCAAACAAACATCAATTTGTGAGGTGCCCTGGTGAAAAGTATCATTTAGATTGTGTCATCCAGACTGTGAAACATTCAGTCAAGGCAATGATTTGGTCAGAGATCAGTGACAAAGGCACGGGGCATCTGTACTTGGTTAAGGGCACAATGAAACAAGACCAGTACAAGCAAGTATTGGAGAAACGACTGCTGCCTCAACTACATGAATAGTTCACAAATGAAGAATCATTTATTTTTATGCAAGATGGGGCTCCATTTCTTACTGCTCGAACAGTTCAATCATTTTTGTTGGGGAAAAATGTTCCTGTGTTACTATGGCCAGGAAATTCACCAGATATGAACCCAATAGAAAATGTTTGGGAGCTCATGAAGAGGGAAATCGCAAAGGAAGAAATAACAACAAATTCGCCTCCTTGAGAAAATAATAATCTGGTACCATCATCCAAAGTTGCAAGTAACAGTCCAGGCATGCATTAATAGCATGCAGAAAAGAATTAAAGCTCTAATAGCCGCCAAAGGTGGCCGGACAAAGTATTAAAGATATACATGTGCATGGAGATTTTTTATGAAAATTAGTTTATATATTATACTGACAGTCATAATTTTGCATATGATATCTTGTTTGTATTGTAAGTATTCAATTATTACTTATGTATTTCGTCAGAAATAAAAAAAATACATTTTTTGTCACAAAAACCTGTTTTTTATTGAAAATTTAGGGTGCGTCCAATAATATGGCCAGGGACTGTATACAAAATCTGTGGACTTGTAGAGTTTTTCATTTCAAGGAAAATTTATAAATCAAATTTCTAGCAAAATAACAATGTATCACAAAACTACATTTAATTGGGGTAAGAGTGCACATATGTAATATAACTTGGTGTCATCCAGATGTCAACTTTAAGTAATGTTTGTATATTATAACCTTTTCCCTAAATTCAAGATATGTTTCGTGAACATGCTGCTTTGATGTTCCATTCACTCTGCATCACTTCTATGAAGTTAATACTTCACACAATCTGATGAGTCGTGTGCAATTTTCCTTGGAAAGGATTCTTGTGACTATTACCTTAACAAGATTTTCATACTTGATAGTATGAGGTCGGTAATTATTCTTTCCTCCTCCATCTTCTGAAGACAGATCTGACAAATGGATTCTTGTCAGTCATTAAACCTAAATGTGTGACCTAAAAATTTGACTGAGAACAAATTTCTTTCAATGCAAAGTAATGAAAATGGCTGCCTCTTTGCTTAGTGTTCTTCTCACCTCTCACACTTTGGTTCACAACAGGCACAACCAAATTTCCATAGTGAGATTGATGTCTGCTTTGCACCCTTGAATTTCTCGTCCAGAGTTGTACTTACATACGTGATTTCAGAAAGAAATTACGAAATTAAGTTTTTTTCCAATTTGTTCCCCAAATTTCGGGATTTGGGCTTCATTTGATTTCACGCGATTAATTTCATAAACTAATAGTCGGATTGACGTCTGCTTTGCACCATTGTTTTTCTCGTCGAGAGTTGTACTTACATACGTGATTTCCGAAAGAAAATACGAAATTAAGTTTTTTTCCAATTCCCCCCCCCCCAATTTTCGGGATTTGGGCTTTATTTGATTTGACACGCTTCAACAGGCACAACACTCACAAAAAAAAACAACCACAAACCATTCTTTTCATAATTTATTATAAAATAAGTGTTACAAAGAACAAAGACAAAGTGGCATATCTACAAATGAATTGTGATATAATTATGTTGCATGTGGGAAAAAGTATCCCTGAAAAAATTGATTACGTCTACGAGGAGATGACATATTTACATGGTAAAATACACCACCATTGAATACTCACATCTTGAATCCTTTACGGAACATTGAATCTCGGTTAGGTGCCTTCCCTTCTTCATCCCATTCTTTCATTTCCGTTACCCATTGCGCAAATGCCTTTCTGTACCACTTTCTTTTATTATCTTCTCCAGCTTCCTCCTCCTCTTCCTCTTCTTCTTCCTCCTCCTCTTCTTCTTCTTCACTTTCTTGTGGTTCTGGCTTCTTTACCGAGCTTTTTTTCTTTGGTTTCTGAGCAGGTGGCTTTTCTTCCATTTCTTCCTCGTCTTTCAATTCTTCCTCTTTCTTAACCTTCTTTACCTCTTTCGGTCTTTCTTCTTCTTCCTCCTCTTCTTCCTCTCCCTGCAGGTCTAGTTTTTCCTCCTCTTCTGCGTCCTCATCCTCCACCTTTTCTTCGTATTCCATTATTTCCTCCGGTTCTACTTGTTCCTCCTCTCCCACTTCCTCGTCCTCTACGTTTTCATCTTGCATCGTTTCATCCTGTTGAACTTTCTCCTCATCTTCCATTTCCTCGTCTTCCGTCCTTTCTTCGTCTTCCATTACTTCATCCTGCTTTACTTCGTCACTCTCTTCTAATTCACCTACTGATTCATTTTCGCCCACTGATTCCTCATCTTCCACCATTTCATCTTTTACCGATTCTTCATCTTTAATCGATTCCTCGTGATTCATCGATTCCCTGCCTTTCATCGATTCCCTGCTTTTCACCGATTCCCTTTCTTTCACAGATTCTCTGCCGGTCACCGATTCTCTGCTGGTCATCGATTCCCTGCCGGTCACCGATTCTTTGTCGGTCATCGATTCCCTACCTTTCACCGATTCTCTTTGTTTCAACGATTCTCTTTCTTTCATTGATTCTCTTTCTTTTACCGATTCTCTGCCGGCCACCGATTCTCTGCCAGTCACCGACCCTCTGCTGGTCATAGATTCCCTTCCTTTCATTGATACTCTTTCTTTCACCGATTCTCTTTCTTTCACCGATTCTCTGCCGTTCACCGATTCCCTTCCTTTCACAGATACTCTTTCTTTCACCGATACCCTGCTTTTCACCGATTCTCTTCCTTTCTCCGGTTCGATTTCTTTCACCGATTCCCTTTCTTTCACCGATTTCCTGCTTTTCACCGATTCTCTACCTTTCACCGGTTCCTCGATCTCTCCCTCTTCTTCCAGGACAGTATAATCTTTATCCAAGGTCCGTCGCAAACTAACAGTGCTTCTTTTTTCAGTTTCGGGCGGTGTTTCTGAGTCTACAGATTTTCTAGGTTGAACATCTATTGGCATCTTCTCCTCAATCCACCTTGTTTCTGTTTTTTCATCGAAGCGTATCGATTTCTTCAACGAGCTTCTTCGGGATTCTTGTGCGTCCCTACCAAGTAAATCCGTACTGTCATCTTCGGTGTCACTTAACAAACTTTCAGGTTCTTCCGACTTTTTCTTAATCCAGATCCTTTTTTCTGGTTCCTCCGCATCAGGTTTATCGTCTGAAGGTATGCTTCTCTTGTAAGACCTTAACGAACTTCGTCGGTCGCTTTTCTCTTCGTCCATCACTTCCTTTTCAGTTTCTGATTCTTTCTTTACGCTGGGTCTGCTCGTTCTTGGTATACTTTTTATGCTTTCACGAGGTACTGAATCTTCAGTTGGTTCAATGCCTTTTGAGCTTAATGGGGTGATTTCCGAACTCTTTCTAATAGACCTTTCACTTATTCTCTTTTCACTTTCGGGTTCTGCCACTGATTCCCTCTTGGGGGTCGGTTCCTCTACTTTAGAAATTTTGGCCGGGATTGATTTTCTCAATCCCGCGGCGTCCACTGCTTCTTGTGATGGCCTGGCTTCTTTGGATGGCCTCTTTGGCTCTGCCATCGCCGAGCTAGGCTTTCTGACTTCTTCTAGCTGTGAATCTGCGTGGAATTCACTCGGTTCCTCTGCTTTGGAAACTTTGGCAGGGAGTAATTGTCTCAATTCGGCAACATTCTCAGGTTTTTGTGATGTCCTGCTCTCTTTGGATAGTTTCTTTGGTTCTGCCATCGCCGTGCTACGTCTTCTAGCTTCTCCAGGTGATGTAACAATCTGCAGCTCACTTGGTTCCTCGATTTTGGAAGTCTTGGTCGGGACAGACCTTCTCGCTTCCACATCCTCAAGTTTGCGCGATGGCCTACCTTCTTTAGACGATCTCTGTTTTTCTGCCACCGCCGAAGTACGTTTTATTTCTCCGACAGCTAGCGGCGCGATTGGTGGCGGCTCGTAATCTACGTCCTCTGACACTTTGGTGGCCTTCCTTTCAGGCCTGACGTCTTCTGTTCTGGAAACCTTGGCAAGGACTGACTTTCTCAATTCAGTGATTTGCTCAGTTTCTTGTGACGGCCTCTCTTCTTTGGACGGTCTCTTTTTTTCTGTCTTGGACAGGCTACGTTTGTCTGTCGGTTCAGAAGGTTTCCGGGTGGGTAAAGGTTTCTCAGAGGATTTTCGTGGGGGAGGTTTAACAGGCTCCTTCAACGACCTTTGGCTTACTCTTTTATCTCTTTCTATCACCGATATGACGTCTTCGTCTACTTCCCCTGCGAGCAGCTCATACTCTTCTCCTTCCGGCAACAATTTTGTTGACTTCTTTTTGAGTCTTGGTTCCTCCTCATCCGATTCGAAGTCTTCGGAAGTGAGTGTCGTTCTCAATTCAGTTTCCCCCGGGACATCTTCCAACTCTCGTACTTCCTCTTGGGATCGCATTTTCCTTTCGCTTTCCCGCAGGCTTGATCGAAGCTCTTCTATTTCAAGGCTCGCGGAACCACGTAAAGTTCTCACAGAGGATCGTCTGGGAGCAGACAATCTTTCTTTGACGAAGGAGATAAATCCGGTTCCTCCACTACCCCTGCCGCTGTAGTCAGTATCGGGGAAAATCCAGTTGTAAGACTTCCTGAGAACTTCCAGCTCCTTCTCGGCAAGCTTTCGCTCCTCTTTGCTCCATGCCGGGTACTTGGGGTTCTTGGAGTTGATGCAGGGCCCCAGCGGCGAGATGGAGAGCTCGTTGGCGCGTAGAACCTCCCTGGCGCTCCGGAACGACACTTGAAGCTCGTGGCCGCGGAGCGGGCGGGGCGGCTCGAGTCGCTCCACGCCGCCCTCCACGACGCGCCAGTACTACGCAAGGAGGCCAAGCACAGGCATCAAGCACACTGGGGTGGGCCCAATGGCCTCGCGACCGAAACGAGTTGACTGGTGATAACAATTGATGAAGTAATGGGATTTTCAATTTATACGGTGTTGGTAGATTGATGTTTTATTGGTAGATTTTTGGTCCCTCAAAGTTCGAATTCCTCGGAAAGCTGGATGTAAAACGGCGATATCGGTGGTTCGGAGTTGCGCTGCTCTCTGAATGAGTGACTCAACATCCAAGGGAGAGGTCAGTGTAACGTTCAAGAGTTTACATAATCTACATTTTAACATCCAGTACTCTCCACGATGGATACTCAGATTCGCATGAAATTTCACTGGCTGGTAGAAAACAATGCAAAACCCTTTTTTAATATTGAAATTTTTAAGTACTGTGGAGTATTAGAAATAGTATTTTAGAAACGTTTTGCGTGACCTCCGCGCCTTCGGCGGGCGAACCGTTGCATAGCCAGGCAGCGCCACGAACACCTCACACGGCGTCAAATTTCCATGGTGGGTTAATTAGTGATTCCGGGCGCGTACGAGGCAGGGGTCAATAATCCCTTAAGTGTAGTGCAAGCATTTTCCTCGGAAGGCCGCAGTGATCTTTCCCGACGGATGGTGAGATCCGGCGACGACCTACCGTCGGCTAGAGGTTTTCCCAGCCAGGTATCTCCCACCGGCGGAAATCCGCCCCAGCCGGGACAAGCTCTAAGCTCTCGATCGGTTTCCCACGGCATGTGTGTTAGTGTAGTGCATGTGAGTGTGCGTAAGTAAGGGGAGAACATGACAAAGAAGAGGAAGAAATGATCGCGGCCTGTGGCTCGTTTGTTAGCATTCGCACTGGCATTCGCACGATGTTGATTGGAGAAATCATGGAAAAGGACCGATCAGAGCAGCCGAAAGCTAGAATTCTCCACGTCAGCGACTGAATTTGACTTAACTATCAAGAAGCGTCAAAAATCCTGCCACCGTGGGGACTCGAACCTAAGACTTCACGTACAGAGGCACTGCAACAGATTTCGTTTCGCACTCGCTCATTCAAGCCAAAGGACAATTATTCTAGTTTCTTTCTATTTAGAAGTACGCAGTCACACGCTTTCTTAACTATCCTACTGAAGTTTGTGTTAACAATCTTCTAAATCTATGAAGTTGTGAAGAAAATTGAAAAACAAACTTACATACGGTGCACTTAGCGTGATGACACTACGGTTTCAATACTATTATTCTTTCTAGATATCATTATTGTAAAAAACTTTCCCATTACAAAAGTGAAATTGATTTATTTTAAATGTATTTAATTATTTTATAATTTGTTTATTTTATTTGGATTATGGAAACCGTACTGAAACGCTGAACACCTTTCTTATATTATAAAGAAGATCTTTTCAGGGATCTATTGTCTTTACAATAAACTGTAATATTATCGTTTAAGCGTGTGTTCGATCTCCCGTCTTACCAAGCCTGATGCGAAACCTGACATATACTCTCTGATACGAAACAATCGTTCTCTCTCTTGTCACTCTACATGGCCTGCGACGCAATTGACACCCTGACGACAGAGAGAACGATAGCGCCGGACAGCACGGCGACAATACGGCTACAGGGCCAGAAGCGTCACGAAAAGTCTGAATACTAACAGTTGCAAAAACACTACACACAGTGTACTTCGCAGCGTTTAAAAAATTACTTTACACATATTGCGCGGTGATGAATGAGCTACATTAAGTATCTAGCATGAAAAGTGTTGCTCTCAAGAAGGCCTTGAGTCGCCTAGACGACTGGTTGTTTTCATCGATAGAAAAATCAAATTGATAACAAACGCAATATTTAAGTGGAAGAAGAGACCTATAAAATATTCAAACGGAAGAAAACAGCTGCGTTGAATTTAATTGAAATGTGAAAATGGAGGTCCAATACACAACTAAAGTCGTTAATGAAAATCACCGCTTAGCAAATAGTCTAAGAGTCCTACTGACGGAACAGGTGAGAAAATGAAGGTTACAAAGGGTGAATGGTGATTGTAACTTGATATCAAAGTTCGCTGAAACCCGCGTGTCACAGATTTGTTTGTGAATTCCCGTTAAACGTTACACCAGGACGACGACTTAATCCGCTTTGAACCAAGAAAGATTTTAGCAGGTGTATTGCCCTATTTCCGATTATTTGGACTACATAATAGTTCGTATAACAAACGTAACGTTCTAAAGTGAAAAGAATAATAAACGTAGGAAGGTCGAAAATTTCGCAGCTTAATTTATTTCGTATAGAATTGTATATTATGCAACGAAACAATTCAATGATGGGTATTAATAAAAGTATGAGAAGCAAAATTACGATACGCGCAAGCTTAGTTAACTTCATACGAGTAAGTAACTATATTTAAGTGTATCTAGGGGAGCATTGCATTCTGAATAATTTGAAGATGAGAAAATGTGCATATTGCATTTTGATTCTTAGTGAAAGTTTGAACTGTATTTGCAGAGGCGTTCGAAAGAGGGGGGAGCTAGGGCAACTCGCCTCAGTTCGCGACTTTATTTGGGCTCAATTTTCTTTTCATTCCAAAGAAATAAAAAAACGAATTCATTTATAATCCAAATTTAACGTTATAAGGTGTTTCTGATTCACGGAGACATGAATTCTGTTTATGAATTGGTAGAGGAGGGAATATTTTGTTTGAAATGAGAGGCCCCCTTGAGTCAACTGCCTCAGGACCCTGATTTTTTGGGCGCCCCTGTTTATTTAAAAACCTGTATATTTTAAATTGATTTATGCATACATACTTAATCATTGTAGATTTCCATCCACCACGTTTTCTGTAATGTCATCAGCATCAATTAATAATATCGCTAAACATCCACGAAAGCAATGATCAGTTTATGAAGTTGGATTGGGAAGATTGAAAGAGGTAGCTATTTATTTACCCACCTTTCCTAATTTATTGATCCCTTCGTTTTGCACAGTGCATTAAATTGATATAATTGTTAAAGACGATGGAGTGTTGAGATGTGTTGGACGTTATTCACATTTTTTACATATTTCATAATATTTATCTTTTACTGAAAACATACTGGATAAGTTGGTTTTTGTATTCAGTATTGCGAGTAAAGGGGTAGATTGTGCCTTCTACACATAATTTCACTTCAATTCATATTATTAATGATTTCGACATGTACCCATTTAGCCCACGATAATGGTGAAATGATGTGCAACTATAAAACATACATTTATCGCTGTATATTTTGGCAAATGTAACGGTATGAATGAAATTGTTAAAAGTAATGAACTTTTGTTAAAAGATAGATTTCACAAGGTGTTTTATCAATGAGCGCTTTTATTTCACGAGATCAAACAATTCTCGAATTCATTGCTTTTTATCCGTCATATTTAAAATAATGAGTTATTTATTTGTAATTGCAGGTGTTCACGGGTGACTTGTGCAAGCGTCGACTTGACGAGGGCCGAAAGGTCCTTGCGAACGGAGCACGATCGATCCGTCGCGGGCCACTAAAATGTCAAAACGCGTTGGTTATAAAATTGGGTCCTCTTGAAGAAATTTTATTTATTTAGTCAAAAAAAGTAAAAACTGTATGTGATGTATGGGCGAGAATATCTGCGCAAGACGTTTGACAGGAAAATTTTGTCGTCAGATTTGTATTTTAGTTTTTAAAACACACAAAATGACTTGTCATTTAGCGGTGAGATGATACTTAGGAAACTTTGGCGAACATGTTAAATTAGTTAAATTTTTCGAAATTGGTACATTTGTGAATGTCTGTATTATTAACAAAAGAACTGGAGAAACAGGAGTCAAGTCTTTGGGCGCGACAACGTTTTTTGTGTTATCGTCAATCTGATGAAACATTTCATGACGGTTTATATTATGCCAGTAAGACAATATAGTAATGCGCGCCGTTTCAACACAAATGTGCCTTGAAAGTTTTAAACATAGTTTTTTGTTAATTTTTCCAGAATACAGGACGTACTCCCACTAAAAATAATGCCAACTGATTCGCCGAGTTGAAATGAATTGAACGAGACCCTAATCACTTCTCCAGATTCCTTAAAACTCGCAGAAAAGTGTTTTTAGCAAATTTTCGTAGAATGTTCTGTAAAAATTCGAAAAGAAATTGTCAGTTCCACCAACGAGCCACTACGCGTAGTGAGCAACTTCCTTTGTTCCGGTTTGTGGTGGCCCGGAAGAGGTCTAACTGCAAGTTAGACACATGGACGCCGCCAGACACGATTACTAAATGAAGGTTTTCGAAAGAGAACTCGCAATCATCGCAAATCTGCAAAATTTGCATTATATTTTAATTTCTGGGAAGATTAGGTTCTTTGATTTTAAGGGAGACAAAATGAAATTTGGTCAGTGATGAATAACAATTTTTATTAAAATTATTGTCACTTCTTTACATATTACACAGATCAACAGTTCGAAGAACATCGGCTTTATCATCAGAATCTCTTGTTGAATTTAATTATTGTTAACAGGAATATTAATTTGCACTTATTAACAATAATTAACTTCAGCAAGAAATTCTATGATGAAGGTCAATATCCTTCTAAACGTTTTTCTGTGTTATTTGTAAAGAAGTGACAACAATTAAGAAAACATTCATGACAAGTTTAATTTGTTGTCTACTTTAAAATCAATGAACCTAATCTTCCCAGAAATTACAATATACTCATAGGGCAGTCCTAATTTCGATTTAATTTCCACCTTTGTAACTTTTCTATTATAGTGCCCTGCATTCAACCCCTTTTACGCCTGTGCTGTGGATAGGCGACTGAGCAAGGCTTCTTTTATCCGACCTTCGGATATAGAATTGGGACGAGAAATGTCGCGAGTCGTCGAATGCTCGCGACGACAGTTTTGGCAATCGCCTTCGGCTATCGGAACGGAATCCTTGGAGCCCTATTGCTTCCTCCAATTGCGCGACCCCTGAGTGTTGTTCACCGCCTCCTCTGTTCCAATGGTCCTCGGCGCAACCCCGAAGCGATTCGCACAAGTTCTTGTGCACGTGGTACTTTTCTCGCTGAGACGGAAATGTCACATTTCGTTCGGCGAATAACAAATGTATTTTGTTCACGATTTTTGAAAAATATTTTAAAATCCTGTTTGCCAATATTGCAATAGGAAGTGGCGGTTTCAAGAAGGGAAGAGAAACATGGTTTCCTCCCTCAAAACCAACATTTTAACATTATTTTACTAAATTTATTCAAAATAATTACGTGCTGATCGCATCACATACACATGAGTATTCTCATTATGAATATATACATTACTTTTTTAAATAAACACTTTAAAAACTTTTAATATTGTTTCAAAAACCTATATGGGACGTGAGCGAGTCCAAATGGAAACTACACCCCCGCACCTAAGAGTGTCTGTAACCGCCTCTGAAAATAGTGCTAGCAATAATGCAGAGGAAGAAAGCAAGGGTTTATTTAAGTGTCAGTGTACGGAGGGAAAAAGGATGGAACACAAATTGGAGAAATTTTCAACCGCAGTGTATTGATGTCGTAGCTCACTACAAAATCAGAAGCAATGGGTGGCATGCAGGGTGTGTCAGCTGTACACGTCATTTGATACATAAAATGAGTTGTAAGTGCAAATCTACATTACAATGACTGTATGGCAAAATTCATTTAAGGCTTACGAACATATTTACGAATGGTTCTACTGATATTCCCATAATTGTCATATTTCTGCTTTGTAATCACATAATTTATTCGAAGATCAGAAATAAATATTTTACGGATCAAACCATAACAACTGATTTTAACATGGTCTCCCAAACGGAAATGCAGATGGAGCAAAAAATGATAGAATTTGATGATTCTGCACGAAGAAATTGGCAGTGAGTCAGTAAAACAAAGTGATTAATTTTTTGGATGTTATTATGAGAAAATGGAGTTAAATGCAAGAATAAAGAATATCAACAAAATTGGTAAGTATTTTCAA
The DNA here is from genome assembly GCA_017312745.1 of Gryllus bimaculatus. Taxonomy (NCBI): domain Eukaryota; kingdom Metazoa; phylum Arthropoda; class Insecta; order Orthoptera; family Gryllidae; genus Gryllus; species Gryllus bimaculatus. The sequence continues at coordinate 355,693 of BOPP01000265.1, forward strand.
TGTTTGTAAACATTTATCGCATTTCATTGCCAATACCTCTATTTTTTTTAAATCGCACATTAAAAAAATTGTAAAATTTGTAAGAATGTAATTACGAGATATTAACGGAAATGCGTAGTTTGGAGATTGCTGATATCTACTATCAAAATTTTTCGATTTTTTTTTCGTCTGTGAAGGAAATGTAAATAAGTCAGAACTGTTGTTCATCTTCAATGAGGTTATCCCCCCTTCACAAGGACCAAAAAAATGATAGAGTGCGCAGGGAAGGTCTCTCCGTAGCCGCGTCTTAAAAATTGCATTCATGTTGGTAGCATCGTGTTCAATGGAAACCAGCGAAAGAAAAAACTCTTCCAGTAACTGTTACGATTGTGGTGAGAACATAATTTACGTTAACTAATAATCAGGGCTCGGATTGTGATGCCATGCCATCTTTTCATTGCTGCATTCTAGACGTAGCTAGCTTGTAAACGAATGCTATTTTCTGTCATTTTGTAGGTCCTTCTCAAAGAGTCGGAGCACCCACCTGCCTGGCGGGCATGCGCACGGTGAAGACGTAGCGCTTGTAGCACTGGTCGAGCGCGAAGGAGCCGCGCACGCAGTAGGGCAGGCCGGGCGCCGACAGCACGCCGCCCACGGGCATCTGCAGGTTGCGGAAGACGGCGCGGCGCGCGCGCAGCAGGCGCACGGCCAGCTCCACGCCCCGCTGCTGCGCGCTCTGCGCCAGCGCAGACAGCGCCGGGCCCTCGCCCCACAGCGCCGGCGGCGGTGCGCACAGCGCCACGGACACGCGCGACCCTGCCGCACACGCCGGGCTGCCTGCCTGCCTGCCAGGGCGTCTCGTCTGCTTGTCTGGTTGTCTGTCAAGTCTGGTTGTCTGTCAAGTCTGGTTGTCTGTCAAGTCTGGTTGTCTGTCAAGTCTGGTTGTCTGTCACGTCTGGTTTATCTGTCACGTCTGGTTGTCTGTCACGTCTGGTTGTCTGTCACGTCTGGTTGTCTGTCAAGTCTGGTTGTCTGTCAAGTCTGGTTGTCTGTCAAGTCTGGTTGTCTGTCTGGTCGACTGGTTTTCTGGCCGTCTTGTCTATCTGGTAGACTCATCTGATCGTCTGTCTATCTGATCCAATATTCCAGTGAATACAAAGTTTGTCGCAAACCATACACTTATAGAGATATCAAGGAATGTACAAATCATTTAAATTTATTTCAATAAAAATTGCAGCCGGTGTACGCAGATAAATTTTAACAATTTGGTGATATCCTGGGAGCCACGCGTCTATCAAGGTTGGTATTAATACATATTTTTGGTAATAAATGAGAATAATTTATAATGTGAGTTTGAGATTGAAGCGAATTCGTATATATTTATTTTGCATTAAATGCTTTGCTATGTTTGAACGTTGTTTCACTATTAAGGTTTTATATTAATGAGCAGTTCGAATTGAAACATAAAAAATTGACTTTTACTACATGCTATTAAAAATATTTAATGATTTTCAAATCATCATTGAAACATTATGAACATTAATTTTGTGTGTAAATATAAAACAAAGAGAAGTTAAGAGTAATACGTACATAAATGCATAAAATGATGCTACAAAATATTGTAAATAGTATCTCTCTTATATAATAGATTTGATGGTGCAAGTGAGTGAAATGATAATTTTATCCTAAGTGAAATCGTTTAGACCACGTTAACTAGAGGAAGCTGATTTCGTACGGCGAGAAAGTTATTTATTCTGATATTTTACGCAGTTATATCCACTGCCACTATGGAAATTGTAAACGTTTAGTGTAAGTAAATATCGTATCTATGCTCAGACTAAAATTCCTTAAATGTTTTTATTCGATTTCAAGGAGAGTTGCATAAGTAGATTCAATTGTTTCTCAAAAATCAGAGGGAAAGTTGTCTAGATTTTATCGATGATGCTCCATTTACGATCCATTTCTATGGACGTAAATTGTACAGGTAGCGAAATAAGATTCCCTGAAGTGAATTAAAATTTAAATTCATCACCTTATAATAGTTATTTATGATACGAGTACTAAAAGTGACATCTCAGTTTGCTAGCAGGAATGGTTGCGTCATGAGGTCGATAGGCCGAGCGGTGCAATTCGACGAGCAAAATAAAATCACTTTCACCAAGGTTGTCACCACTTCACCACTATTAGACAGCCTTTCTGACCTTCATTTTATTTTTATTCCAATTTAGAAATCACGGAGTAGCTGATGTGGGAAAACGAACGAATTTTTTCTTTGTTGCGACCATAAGTTTATAAGAACACTTGCGCATCGTCTCAATTTTAGCACTAGTACTACATTAAAAAACAGTACTAAAAACTAGCACTAACTTTTAGCACGTTGTGAATACCCTGAAAGATCCGCTGGCTGCTTTTACTGGCCTCCGTCTAAAAATTCCTTTATATTACAAAGTAAAATGAAAGATTATTTTGACGAAATATATATATATATATATATATATATATATATATATATATATATATATATATATATTAGAAAGGTAGGACTAGAACTCGCACAAGCTACCTGTCAAACGTTTTCCCTCGGGAAATTACATTTCTTTCTTTTTCAGGAGTATATATTTTTGGGGTACGAAATAGAACTTGTAGTCTTTCATTATCATTCTCAGTTAAAAGGCATTTTCTGAGATGGTTTTGATGGTTGGGGGAATACGATTTGAATCCCGGAGCAGTGATGGAATGAGAGGCCAAGAAGAGAGAAGAATGTGAAAAACTGCCGCGGGAAGGTAAACATTCTGAACACTACACCAGTGTTCGCCCCTGTCGCGCAATACTAATTCAATTATTTTAATGTCGAAACCAGAGTACTCAAAACCACGAGTAGAGGAGATTAAGAAGAAACTTTAGAGTTCGCTTCAAAATGAAAAAAGTGTCTACAACAGTTCTATACACGCGGACCAAAAGTCGTGAGTCACATCTCTGAAGACGATCAAGGACCCTTAAGCGTATTTCTTCACATAGCTTTGGATTCGATTCGAAATTCTGAAAAGCATTATCAATGGCTGTTCTCGATTGTGGTTGGATTTGAAGCATATGCTATATTTTCAATCAATCCTCAAAATAAAAAAAAATCCATGAGGCTATGGTCATTAGTCCCGTAGTGTGTTGTGCACGGTTTTGGCTCGGGAGGAGGCGGTGCTGCTGTGTAAGTCCCTGCTGCTTAGTGCAAGTCACCTTGGGGATTTCCCTCACCAAGCATCTCCCCATCCGGGACAGGTTAGTAGCCCCCCACCGATCTCCTGACAGATTAGTGTAGTGATAGTTAAGCATACATGTATGTGTGTAAATGAGGTGTGAGGATTGAGCGAGAAAGGAAGAAGCGATCGAGTGCTATCCGTGGCACGTTTGTTAGGATACTGCTCCGGCATTCCCCTGATATTGATGGGGAAACTACCGATCACAGAAACTGCGTACTAGAATTCTCCTCCAGATAGTGGCTGAATTCTATACATAAGCTATATAAGGTTTTTTAACGTATTAAAACGTTTATGGGCTCTTTGTTAGTAGTATTTGTAAAATTAACAATTTTTGCATGCTATGGTCACAAAAGCAGTTTCAGTAGTATTACTGTAGCTATTCGCGTATTTCTTTTCACAAAGAGCAGGAAAATACCGTTTGTCCAAAAGACAAGATACTCGCCGGCCAGTGTTGTCATAGTAACTACAAATCAACATTAAACGATTTATGCTCTGAAATAAATTTTCCCTATTTTCAAACAGCAAGTTTTTGGTTTAAAACTTCTGACAAAAATAGTGCATTACAAAGAAAATAATGATTCAGAATATTAATGTGAGAAATACTTAAGAGAAGAGAATTATCTATAAAAATACATTACGAAATGATTCTTACTTAATTCACATTTAATTAATTATTACAAAAACATTCAAATGGCGCCGCACTACTACCCACGGTGTAACGTACAAGGGCACGGCCTATCATGGGTAGAGTTTATAAGCCCCAGAAGCATCGAACGACAGAGAAAGTGTTGCAACAAAGATTTTCATATTCATTCACTCGTTAATGAACGCTACGTATATCAAAAATCGTAAACAAACTGTAACCATATGTTAACTTACAATCAGCAGTTCGTCAGGTGCTCTAAAATTGGCATACATGTGGCAATGAACATTGTTTGCTGCATGAAACATTTAATTCCCAGTAGGGGATTCACTCGCATCCCTCCCATACACAATAGGCGAGTGAAAAACGGCTTTTATTCGAGACTGTGGATAGTAGCTCATTGTTATATTGTTTTAAGGCAAAAACGTGTTCATTACAGGACGATTCTGATGAAAGCGTTCTGTAATGAATTTTCCTGACCCCACTGTCATCAACTTATCATGTAACAGTTGCCCACGAAGAACAAAGGAGTCTTGCAGTATGTAAAAAGTTCGGGACTTATTGTTGGTTAACCTGTCATAGATAATTTGTGAATACTTACAGTGCTTTTTACTCGTGGCACAAGTAACGACTTCATCTAGCTAAGAAACAAACTACTATCAGCAAGTCACATAGCAATGGTTCCATGCTAAGATATATTGAATTAGCTCTCAATACATTGAGAACGTGCACTTATCAATTGACATTTTATTTGAAACTATTATACATTGATTATAATTGAACAATCTATTAAAGAGCAGTTCGACGATACTTTCCATTCATTTCGAAGTTTCCATTGTTTCCAAATTATCTTAAATATCAAGATCCATTAAATCGATAGAACATTCTCGTTACTATTAAAGAAAAACCCAAGAACAACAACCAACAGGTATGTGGCCATGCTAGCAGAACAAATGATAGAGTGGTAACCATTTTATGTCAGTGATATATTAAATTACAGATGAGCATGCGTAATAAGGCTCTCGAATAAAATATTTTACGTCCAACTGCGAAAGACTTTTCACGACTCCACAGGATTCCGCGCCTCGACGGGTTGACTCTCCTGTCTCGTCTTGTCTCGTCTTGTCGCGTCATGCAAAGGTCGGCTTTCTTGCCTTAGGATGTCCTAAATTACTATTGTGTCATCGACACAAAACGCCAAAGTGTGCTACTGATAATTAGGTTAAATTACCCTCCAATGTTGCATCGAACAGATTTAACACGAAACAGATATTTCCGCAGATACTTCACTCTGCAATAGTAAATGTTATTCTGCAACACTTGCCATATATTAATAAATTGAGCCGGGCAATGTTCAGAAACGTTCGAAATACGGTTTCAGTACGAAGCTATTTCCCTTTTAGAAGAAGGGTTTAAAGAGAGCGGAGTGCTCGCAATTAGTCACTGCGTTAGTAAATGATTGATAAATAAACATTTATCAATCTTTCTCTCTCTAAGAAATATTTTCCTGTTTTCCCTTTTTTGAGCGACTCAAATATAATAATGTTCACAAACCTCTCCAGTTCAGAGACTTCTTTGGTGAGAAACTGTAAAGGAGAAGCAGTGGGCTGCTTCGGACTTCGTCAGTGAACCTCAAGCAGACCTTGAAAGCTAAAGCCGATTTCATATTTTCTCTGTAAAGATGGAGTAGTTTCGATTGCTAGTAACATCTCTCTTGCGATCTGTACTTTAAATGTATTGTCTGTAATGTAATTTTAGATACTTTTATATGGTATACCAAACTTTTAAATAAGCCTTAACTCACGTTGGAATACAAAGTTTACGATAGTTTTCTTGCAATTCACCGTAAGGATACAGAACAATGAAGTACGAAAGGAGACACAGAAACCATACAACAGTAAACAAATCCCCAAAACGCAAGATTTATTAGAGACCGAGAAAAATAAAATATTTGGTGACCTATGGATATATTGTTTAAATGTATACACAAATATATCTGGCACATCCTATAAATCCGTAGAGATGACCTTTTTGACGGCGGAAATATTATTCAACTCAAAATTCTGTCACAAAATGAAATTTCCCTGGATAAGTTGAAGTAATTCTAGAGTAATGATGTTTTGAAACCTCAAATAAATATGGCTTGATCTTGTGCATTGCGTGCTGTTACTTATGACAACATCCATATCTTGTGATCACCATATCTTGTAAAATTAGAATTAGTATTATTCTAACTATTGTTATTTCAGATATTGTAATAAAATTAACTCACTTTTACAAAAGGAATACTGTATATACAATAATTTTATTATTCTCTTATACATTATCAAATCTTTTTCGTCGCTGTTATAGAAAATTGAGAGACAATTATGTTTCTATCACAAAAATAGTTTCCGCATTTCATAGTCACACATAGAAAATTATAAAAAATGTAATACTGACTCAGATTAATTACAAACTTATAAACTAGTGCATATAAATATTTATATGCTGTGATGAAGAGCGCGGAATTTTTTTGATTCCTTCTTTCATGACTGGGTTTCGTAAGAGTGTTCCTTACTCACTAGTCGCCGGTGTTGTTCAATGCCGCGCTTTCAAGACGCAACCACATTCATTTATTTTCACGCACAAATGCAAGTGAACGTTCTCACGCCTTTGACTACGTTTTGGGAAGCCGAAGCAGAGATCCTTGGTTTGGCCTCTGCGAGACTTACAGAAAATCCTGCAGAATTAGCGATACCTCGAGGAGTTTCCTCGTTAAAGAAATAGTTTCTTTCTTAATTAGTCTTTCCTGCTTTCAACGTGTCTCTCGTCGTGACGACTCACCCTGCATCAGTGGAATATCTTCTTCAGCTGTTCGCCTCTTGGAGGAGGATTTCTGCAACAGAACAATATTATGAGATACGTGTATCAAATACTTTACATGTTGCCCTGTATATTTGATATTTTTTATGGAAACTGCTCAATTAATCTAGGGTCAGTATAATGCGTCTCATGTTGAACCGTAACAGATACACTGCTTGAAGAAAATAAATCTAACAAATATTTGCAGAACCATTGTTACGGTACACACCAAAAATATGTTTGCAAGAGGAAACATCTTAAACTTTTACTAATGACACACACAATGTCTTCTGGAATACCTGGATCTGTCTTTGCCCAAAGGAATTGTAATATAATTCTCACTAGGTTGCGTCTTGTTCTTTACGAAAATATTTCCATCTACAAATTATTGTACAATGACAAGCATTCAGACTTTCTTTGTAAACATAATATATAGGTCAGCAAGTCATGGTGTGTAATGTAATAGGGATTAGAACGTGTTGTTCACTACGTATGATATTACGAATTCAATTCGTTGTTAGGGATCTTACTAATGTGAATTCATGCTTTTGTCTCTTTAACAACTTGTTATACCAGTATAACATATAAATGTGGAGTAATAAGAATTTGAAAGAAAAATGTGCCATGAAAAATTAAAGGGAAAACGTTGACACCATCTATAGTTGTAGAATTCTCCACATGATACTGAAATCTATAATTTTGAGTTATGCATGCTTACGCCTTGATAGGTCAAAATATGTGTTTTATGATTGATCTATGAATGAATTTTGGGACGGTAAGAAATTTGTTTGATGATCAAAAATGTACTCTTCACATAGATTTTCTTATTTGACAAGGGATATTCTTAATGTCACTCGCCTGTGGGATATTATATTCGCTAGAGAACAATGGTGAATATATTTTGATATTTTGACCTTTGAGTTTTATGTTAACCAAGCTGGAATGTTAAGTTACAGTAACCATTGTTAATATGTATTGTGTGGTACCGAATGTTTACTATGAGCTACAGTAGTATTTTTGCGTTTGAAAATCGTAATTTAGTTTGTAACGTGCTGGCGGGCACCACGCTGTCAGCAGAGATGTCGATATGAGGTATCGATCCCAGCGCTTTCTAGAACGCTCAACAGATGGCAGAAGTTAGCGCTGTAAAAGAACAACGGAAACGCTTGGACGGTAGAAATAGGAACTTGCTGCAATGAATGTCCAGCTCATATTTAACTTCGAAAACTTCGATACTTCACTTACAAGGTACGGTGGCTTACACTGAAACACTGACTTTGGGGAGGATATTATGTAAACATTCAGATTACAGCCTAAACGAACACTCAAAAACCAATGGGAAATTCAGAGCCGAACTCCTTTTCTAGCTTAGCTATTGATCCTCGGACCTATCCCCGAGTAAAAGCTATTTGAAGATGAAATATTATTTTAATTTCTTTCTTATTCTATGAAGAAATAACTCAGAATGACAAGAGTACGAAAAATCATTAAAAATAAAATTTTGCAAATATTTTCGAACAAGTAAATTATTACTTAAATTTCCTACGTAGAGGAAAATGTAGTTGGTACTTGTATTCATTTTTACCGAGATCTCAAAGTGAAGACATCGCTGCCTTATCCGAGATTGACTATAAGCCCAGAACGGAATTGTTGCCTTCACAGATGTTTCGTATAAGTACTGCTCCGATATGCCACCTGATCGGAGCAAACCCGAGAAACGACCAATCAAAACAGTTGAACTGTAGACATTTCATCGAGGCAACGTCGCCGTCCGACCTCTCTTCTAAACTGCTGTCCGAACCACGAAACTCGCCAGTGCCAGAAACACTGTCTTTTCCCTCTACAAAACGTGCAGACTTGCAATCACGGGAACCAGGAGAATCGATGACGCAAAATCTTTTGTCTCACCGATTGGCTCATTTTTCGGCTCATAGAATGAGCTTGCAACTTTTGATTATAAGACGGAGTTTGATTCATAGTCCGTACGCACATAGGTTATACAAACACAAAGTTCCTCGTGAACCGTGGCTATTAGTCCGATTATGCGCGTCTCGGATTAGTCGTAACACGAAGGTGCCCACAGGCGCACAGTTTTGACCGCGCAAGTTTGCGGATCGCGTGCTCTCGCCCCAGCAATCTCTCAGTCTGTCCGCACCTCTCAATTTACCCCTCAACCCCTGCCTACTAATGTCCGGGAGGCGCATTAACATTCCTTTCCTTATTCGAAGAAAGTAACGGCAAGTCAATGGTTGGCGGCGAGGATCTAGCCTTAGGCTTCTGCGATTAACAAAAAAACAACTTGAGTCTGCGCAACTAGAAATTCAAACGCATATGCAGGTAAAGAATGAATAATAAATTAATTGTGGTTGGAAAACGAACTGAGAATATGTAAACATCGGTCTGAAACGCTATCATTTACCTACTTGATACCATACCACCCACCAGCGTGGAGAGATTAATACTTCTAACATGATGGTGACGTGAGAACTAGAAATTGTGTAGCCGGGTCACTAGAGCAGGGGATGAGATGTTCTTGAGATTTCAAACGAAGGAAAGGAATGGCATACGCATCCTGGCGAAAGCACTTCGCTCTCTGTCAGGTGGAGGTTCGACAAGGCAGCTTTACACGCCCAAACGTTCAGAATACTGGATTCTAAAGAACCACGAAAGTATCTTGAATAAAATCAGGACCCGACAGGCTCTGTTCGTGTGAGTTTCGATAGGAGTTGTGTTGGCACCACGATCGCTCGTGTGTTGCTTGCAAAGGCGAAGGAAGCGGGCAATGCACCCACGTGTTCAGCTGCTGCTTTCCGCACCAGGGGCAGCTGCCCTTGTAACCATCGAAAGGCACCCTCGCCTCTCTACATCTCCCATGCGCAGCGCTACGATTAGGGACGGATTCGTTTCCTTGGACAACCCTGTTAGACGGTCGCTTCAAAGGGGACGCAGCGACTACCCACATGAACATTACAATCTAAATTACGCTCCATTTTTACTACCTCGCTACGGAGTAGAGAGAAACTCGTAACGAAAATGAGGTTAAATCTAGTTGATAAATTTAGAAAAAGTTCTCATGGATTATACGTGGTACGTAGTGTATCCAGAATCCATGTTTCGTGGGTCCTTGTTACCGAAAAATATAACAGCAAAACATCTGTTCATATCTATCTGTCGTTGAAATAAGATCATGGACAATTTTTCGAAAATTTGAGTATTTTTCGCGTACATTTGCCTGAAAGTCGGGCGAGAAAGTACGTGCTGATCTAGCACAACTGGTTTCCCATCGGGTTCGCAAGAAACATCCGCATCCTACATGTCCGACTGCTCCACTGTCGAAGGCTTCCTCCGGAGTATTCCAAAGGTCTCTCCGCCACTCCGCGTCTTTCTGTTCGGAAATGGCAACGTTGTCTCTAGTCCGGTCCTCCCAACGAACCGGATTCAAAGCATTGTGGCCCCTTAAATGCTTGGGTCATCGCCAGGGCGGCCCTCCCCCTCTCCCCTCTGCGAGTGGCCCGCTCCCCGCACTTAAATCTCGATTTCGAATGAGAATCTAGGGCGCTCGCTTTATGAGCTTACGCTCAAAGAGATTGTGCTAGAAACCCTGCAAACTTTAACTCTAACGGAAAAGAAATGCAATTTTTGTTGACTAGAAACATTAACAGTCGTTTTACCAAGGAAAGGGGGTGGGTAAACGGCTATTTTATTTTTATTTATATATATTTATATTATTATTTTGTTTTCTGTACATGTATAAACCAGTTGTGCAATAAAAGCAACGCAGTAAAATTTACATATACAAAATTTCAGAGATTGATTGTAACATATAGCTAAAACATACATTAATATATCAGAATTTTTCCTGATTCCGAAACAAATTCCTTCGATCGTATTGCAATGCAATCTGTGGTCCGTCGTCGGTGCCGTCCCCATCGGAATTCTGCACGTGGCGGAAAGACGTCCCTTCGCAAACGCGTTCAATCTCCAGTAAATAGCAGCATAAGAACAACATGAAATTATCAATCAACAACAAATTGATTAATTAATTTGTGTTTTCGGGTGCGTCAACTATTAAGATGCCGTAAAGTCGCGCTATTAGCCGCTTAAGTGTAGTGCATACTTTTATTGGGGGAGGTGGCGGCGATCTTCTTCGGTGAACGGCGAGATCCGGCGCCGACCTACGTCCATTTTCCTCCAACCAGGTATCTCCCACCACCCAATAGATAACTTGTGTACATTCGAAAACAAAAATGCTTTGTAAACTCTTAAGGGTAATTAAAAAAATTATATTACTCGTAATTCTTATACGTCGGATTCGATATAAAACGTATCTCTATAGGGTAGCACCAGGCAGCTAGAAGAATGTCTTAGATTTTCTCTGCCAACCACACACAGCCTAATCGCCCACGAGTCCTACGAGTAGCACCAGCGTGGGGCTTAGTGACGGCCCCTGAGGGGGAGGGGGAGACGGGGCGGGGCCTCGCCCCATAGCTCACCCTGAGCGTGTCGCGACTGCGCCGCAGCTGCTCCATGACGTAGCGCGTGTCCCGCTCCTCCTCGTCGCTCTCCTCGTAGGGCAGCAGCTCGGGTGACTCCACCCCCTCGCCCTCCTCCTGCAGCACCACCCGACCACCCCGCTCAGCCACGCCTCGCACTCCGCATTACTGGACGAGCGAGGCGATTCGCGTACTTGTCGCCTGTGCTGCTTTTTAATATACCGCGCAAAAGATGGTTCGCACACGCTTCGTTATGTCCGACTCTACATCTGCATTCTCCGTTGCGTAACAAAGTTTTTATCTATAAACATTCTTTGCATAAATGACGTAACACTAACAGAATCTTCCGAGGTCCTGTCCGTTGGGATAAAACGCGATGGCTAACTGCGACAGACAGGAACTGACTGCGTTAGATTAGGATTACTTCTCCTCTCCTGACACCAGTAAAGCCCTTAGAAAACGTTAAGAAAAGAAAGCACGAAAAGGGAAAAAATTTAGGGAAAAAGATTCTACACGGTTTTGTTCATCCGAAACTGCTCTTTTGTTCACATTTACTTTAAGAGCGAAACAGCTAGACCTTATAAAAAAAGTACCAAGCATATTACACATTTGCGCCACAGTCTGGGACAGACGAGGACTTCAGAGGTTGGAAAAAAACGTTGATAAAGCAATGCAAAACACATTTTTTGTAACGTCCACGGGGTGATTTACAATCTAGAATAACTGTCCCAAATGATAAAATAAAAAATCCAAGATTTAGTTAATGTAAAGTTAGTAGAAACCAACACTCGAATTTTGCAGAAAATGCTTCGCACTTCCCCACTGCAAGCTTCGGCCCCGTGCACTTCCCGCTTTGTGCATTTTGCTCGTGTGCTGCCGCGCTCAGCACTTCCCAGGGGGGGAGCAAAGCCCTTATCCCTTCACAGAAAAGTTCCCAGCAAAGGAGATCCCCTTCTTATTCAGGGAATTCGTCCGTACAAATCCTTGGACGTGTAAAGCGTATCCGTTTCCTCTTTTCTGCGAAACTCTCACGATGGATCAATGTCTCCCGGACACGCAAAATCGATTCGCCTTTTTCGAGGGCTACACCTACAAATTTCTCAACCTTTGTATCTGCCTCAACTTTTTTCAGCACACATCGTAACTATTGCATCGAAGAAAAACGAAACGTGTGAAGAGGGAAATAACGCATTAGGATATTAAACGAATTTTCATACTAACAGAATTTCTTTCTGACTCAAAAGGCATGTCAAATATAATGTTTTCTGCACTTGAGCGGAAGATTCTTTTAATGTAGAATTTTCGTCTATTGAAGGTTTTCAAACAATAGTTTCCATCTTACAACTATCGCCTGTCGACAATTCCACTCGCTAACTTCCCATTCAATCCAACGATTTTCCTTTAGGTGGACAAGAAGTAAAGCCGATTGTAACACTTTAAATTTGAAGAAACAGACGTGACCCAATTAATTTCCATCACTTGCAAAAATTTCGTTTGGTAATTTTTTGTGTAATTGGTCTCGCTAGTAAGATACAAATTCAATGTATTTCATTCTATGCAACTCTCCACGATCCGACAGAGCTTCGTTCGATATAATCTGAGTTGAATAAATTCGATCCGAATCACCCCAGCCCATTCACCAGGGCTCGATCCGACCCGACCCGGCCCGACCCGACCCGACTTGATATAATCCAGAGTCAACCGATCCTTTTGAAGCCGATCCTATTCGAGGCGACTCGATCCAATAAACGCCGACTCGATCGGATTCAAGTCGACTTGATCCGAGTCAACTTCAATCGGCTCGATGCGATTAGAGCCGATTCGATGAGATTCACGTCGACTCGATCCTCACCTCGCGGTCTGCTGCGGTGGGCTTGCGCGAGGAGCGTCGCCGGTCGCCGCCCGCGGCGTCGCCCACCGCGGCGCGCAGGGAGGTCCGCACGGCGCCCAGCGTGGCGTGGCGCTGCGCCTGCGCGCTGCCCCCGGCGCCGCGCCCGCGCCCGCGCTCGCTCCAGCGCGTGTAGCGGTTGCCCTCCGCGTCGGCGTCCGCGCCGCGCGCGCAGCAGCGCCGGCACAGCGCCATCAGGATGGCGATGGGGAACAGCAGGAAGAACAGCGTGTTCACGCACAGCTCCGTCGCCCTGCGCAGCGGCCGGCCGCCCACCAAGCGATTGCGTGGTGCGTTTCACGCCCGCCGGCGGCTAGCGGGGTTCCCTCGACAGGTACCTCCACAAGCGGACACGCTCTAAGCCCCCGGCTGGTCTCCCAACATGTGGTGTAACAGTGCTCGTAAGGGGTGAGGATAGGAGGAGAAGGAAAAGGAAGGAAAGGAAAGAACTACAAAAAGTAATCGATCTGAGAGCCGGGAGCTGAATTTCTCGTGCAGGCAGTGGCTGAATTCGACTTAGCTCAGTAGGAGTGCCAAAATCCGTCCGCGCTCGAATCCTGAGACCTCCCGGTCACATGCACTGCAGTGACATCGAGCCACCTCGCCGGTTGCGACCAGCATGACAAGAGCCTCGTACGTGCGATGCAGGCTGCGATTAGCAATGGGTTATCAAGGACATCGAGATACCGATATTTTGTATTTGATAATCGTTATCTTCAACATTGATTTTGTCTAACTAATCATATGAGAACATTATAATTTTTTGAATAATATTGATAAATTTTTAATTTTGCAGCACCTGCAACGCATGCTCCCAGAAGGGACACGAATTATGAGTCAACGGGTGTTTGGTGGAGACACGTGTTTTGGGGAGGCAGAAGAATTCGATGAGGGGGGAACGGCAGAAACACACGGGGGACATGTGGGGGTCGAGTTATATAGTCGAGTTCTGCAGGCTAATACTGTCACGTGCAGTTCAAGGGCTGACCGTTGGAAATTAGCAGCCAGTATGAAGTTATTTGCACTTTTAACAATGATTTACAAAGTTAAAAAATGATTGCACTGGTCCAGCTCCTCAAATTCATGTTAATAAAGTACTTTTTTAATGAATAATGTATTAAATTGATCAAAACTTTTCATCTACTATCATTTACAATTTATATAGAAAACGAGTAATCCTCTAAAATTCGTGATGTGGAGGTATTGTGATCGCTCAGCCTGAGCAGGTTGGAGCGACACATTCCCGTGAAAGTCTGAACGCAATTCCTTGGAACTGCAAGAAACTCAAGAGTTTGCACAGCGCGTCGGAGTATTAGCGCGAGGGAAAGAGGGGTAGACGCCGACCTTGCGTTGAGAAGTGGAGGAGTATGGCATGCACGTCGCCCCATGCAACGCTCTCTTCGGCCTCATTCCCATTGCGCGGCTGCAACTCATCCGCACTCGACGCCACCACACAAATCAAACAGCGGGAAGGGGAGGGTGGGCGGTTCATGCGCCACATGCGAAGGGCAAGCCGAGACCTTGGTTTCTGGATTAAAAAGTCGGGTGCCGATCGCAGTATAATTTCTTAAATTTAATTAGTTTTAATTAGTGTACGGTCTAAGATATTATCTATTAGAATACACATGAATACGCAAGGATTAAATGAACTTTGTTCCGCTTGTAGTAATAATAACTCGTTCATTTTTAATACCGAGACTAAATTGATACTAAAATGGTTTTTCTTTTCATCTAATTTAACAAAGCAAATAGAAATTTCACAATGAAAGATGAGGGAAATTATGTTAAAATTTTGCTCAACATTGACGTATTACATCTTTGAAAATATATGCTTAGTTTCTCTAAAACTTCCTTCCTTCTTCACACTCTCTCTCCTTCCCCCCACTCTCCTCTCTGTCGTTCTAAAACATTGCCAACCTCTCTCACATTAAACTGCCAACTTATTTGTTAGAAAGAAAACCCTTACTTTGCGTAATCCATCTTATTTAGTTTTAATGTACCGAAAGCGCACATCTGCGACTGAAGACTACAAGCTGCAAGTTGATATATAAATCTTGCTGGCGCCTCCATAAAGGGGATTTCCAGCTTCATCGCATGTCTGTAAGAAACTGACTTCAAGCATTGTAATTGTCGTCTGCGCTGCTTTAAACAAATTCAGAACTTCTCGAAGTCCGTTGTAGTATATTATGCACTCCTGATGGATATTTCTTGTAGTTTCAGAGCTTGGCACAACTTATTCAAAGTTACGAGGTAAGAATTTGTACCAGTTGTGTATCGCACTTTCCTCCTCGTCGAAAGACAAGTTGCAGAAAGAGGAACAAAGGGTTTCTCTGCGAACGAACTGATACGATTTGTTTTATAAAAATAATATATTTAATTACTTTAACAAGAGCAAGAAAAAGTTTAAATAAAAGAAATTTTCCCTACAAGTTTACGAATTTAAATAATATTTTTCTATTAAATTCAGAATGTGATAAGTTTAAAATTAAATCGTACAGTCATGGATTAGATTTTATGAGATAAATTGGATTATAAAACGGACAATTTCGTCCACCAGTATTTAGAACTCTTGAATGATTTCTTCAATTTCATACGATTCAATACCGAAAAAAAATATTTGCTTCAAACTGGGGGTAATATGTAGAAGAAGTAGGAAAATAATATGAGAACATTTTACTTTTTTGGTGTAAAAATGAATTTCTATGTAGTATATTATTCCTTAATCTGATGGCCTCATGTGATTGCAGCGGGGCTACCAATATCATGACAGGTGTGTGCTGATAGAATAATTGCCTGCTTCGTCATCCGTCGCCCCTTCTTTCTCCGCTCCCACGATCCAGCGGAGAAAGAAGGGGCGACGGATGACGAAGCAGGCAATTTTGACTTCAGCTCAGAGGCTTCTTTTAGCCTTGAGGATCTTTTAAATGCAGTAAATATGGCACAGCCGGCTTTACTTCCCATCCGAAGACAACCGCACGCATGAATTTTTTTCGCCCTGCAAACCCACGGTTTTGATCGGGTTTAAACCTGCGAACTCGAGTTCATTTGGCGAGACCCGGACCATCAGGATAGCTCTTCAATCTGAGCATGCACATTTCGCGACTCTCTTTTCTCCTTCTAGCGGAGAAAGAAAGTATCACTGAAGGGCGACGAAATCGATTTGAATTTAGCTCAGAGGCTTCTTTTATATGCACTAAATCTACTACGTGGGACAGACTACTTTACTTCCCCTCCGAAGGAAGGCGATTTTTTCGCCCTTCGCCCGATTGGGTTTCAACCTACGAATTTGGGTACAACAGCCCGGTACGGTGACCATTATACCACCGAAGCCATCGCGCCTTCGCGCACCTGCTGTGGTAGCGGATGGTGCGCAGGGCCGTGTCGGGGTGCACGGCGTAGCCCTCCTCGTCGTACACGACGCGGCGGTGCGCCAGCTCCTTCTCGTAGTAGCGCGGCAGGCGGCGCGTCTCGTCCAGGAACATGCCCAGCCCCCAGCGGCTCACGGACGGGCAGCAGCAGCAGCCGATCAGCCCCTTCAGCAGCCCTGCGCGGCCCACCCGTTGCACTCAGTACTCAATCCGTCGCGTCATTAATAGCGTGAGCGTAGATGGCGACATCCCGCATCGACTTACCCATGGGCTTGCGGGGTTTTACCCAACCAGGTATCTCCCACCAGCGGGGATAAGCTCTAACCACCCGACTGGTCTCCCGTCATGTGTGGTTATGTTGTCCATGGAAGTGCGTTTAAGAAAGCCGTGATGAAGGAAGAGAAAGAAAATATTACGCACGGCCTGGTCCGTCTGCTGGATACTGTTCAGCACCGGCTTTCGCCTGGTGTTGATCGCAGAAACCACGTACAACTACCGATTAGAATTCTTCTCCCGTCTGAAATCGACACATCAACTGATGTTTGAGCCACCTAAGCGGATGTAGATACATTCGTGTCCTTTGTCTCTCCAAAGTGATGCATCTTGTATCATTGTTTTCTAGTTTTGCATTTGGTAGTTATTACATATATTTTTAAGACACCTCTTAATTGTGTTGCTAAATTTTGTGTTCCAAAATTCCGTTTCTACTATGTCAAACAGATATCAGAAAACCTTTGATTCAATCTCTTGAGCAATAAAGCTAAGTGTATATACACAGGATGTGGAGGGATGCTAGAGGGACGTGGGACACATAAGAGAGAAAAAGAAAAAGGAGTTGCAACCCTAACGTGAAGACCACGAGACGCCATTGCTTTAAATTACTACTTCATTAAAAATTCTGTAAATTATTTTGTTGTCGTTAATTCGAGGTACTGAAATAAAAATTGAGAACATTACAATGTTTTAGATGCTATTTTCTTTCAAAATTAATCTATTTTCATTTAATAGAAGGTAATCAATATTTGACATCATTAGCAAACGCAAACGGAAACGCACTCCATTACACATTAACGTAGGGTGTAACGAACCTTGCTGTTAGTTTATCACATTACGGAGAGTAATAATACCGAATTATCCGTTGATCAAGTTGAGATCGATACTAAGTAGGGCCGTAACCAATGTAAATGTACTTATTAAGGTCAATTCCGCCAAAAACAAAAGAAAAATACAAACACACTAAATGAACGAAATGTGATAAAGGTGAAAAGTAATACTCGCAATAACACGATTCTACCCCTGACAACTTCAACTGCGTGAATCACTGGAGTACAAATTACAATTTTTGAGAATTTTCGTGGGACACTTTAGTTTTTCGAGCAAACTTACTGATGTGTGTAAACGTTGTTCGCCCCAAAATGTTAGTATGCTAAATAGAAAATATCCACAATATTGCATGCAGTTAATTTTAACACTTGAAAAGGAGTTGCCCATAGCACCCAAAATGTTATGACGAAAAGTCAAACATTAGTTTGTTTCTAACTCCACAAGGTCTTTCAGATCATCAAAATAATCTACTTGTTGAGGTTTGTGAAATATAATGTATGTAACTGAAAATAAAACCATGGCGTTTCGAAAGAATTCTGACGCATCCACATATCAACGATTCGGCTGAATTCCTACGCTCTATCGGTAGTACTTGTGTTTTTGAGACTGACGATTTTCCGCGGATGGAAGCGGATGAGGAGGAGGGGGAGAGGGGGAGCCGCACCGAGCGCCATGAGCAGGAAGAGGACGGTGGCGCCGAACAGCACGAACTGCATCCACAGGCTGGAGAGCCAGGCGGCGGCCTCTGCGGCGGGCGGCCGCTCCGCCAGGTGGTCCAGCGGCAGGTCGCCGTGCGCGCCCGCGGCGCGGTACGCGGCCACGGGCAGCGCGTGGCACGCCGCCGGCAGCTCCCCGGGCCCGCGCGCCACACCCACGCACGCCACGCGCACTTGCACGGCGCACGCGCAGCGCCCCGCCGCCAAACCACGCGCCGCGCCGCCGCCACGCGCGACGCGCCACCGCCGGTCCCGCTCGCGCGCTCCGTCGAGGGGGGCGCGCCGCCCGCGCCCGCGCCCACCACCTCCACTGCAACAGGCCGCGCGACGCCCAGCGTGGAAATACGAGTGCGCGGCTCAGCGCGACAGCAAGTCCCTCCGCTCTCAGCTGCGCCGCCGGCGGTGGACATCGCGTTACTTAAACAATTAGGGAAACACCCCCACGGAGGCGTTGACAACAAGACGAGAGTCCTGATACGTGTTGAACAAGCTACATTGTATTCAAATGAGAAAATACAATTCTATTACTACGTGGCACTGAATTTCATTTGTGGTTTAACACTAAATCTACACTAATCATACTTCTACCCTAGTGTCGCTTGCGTCCCATCACCTTACCGTCCTTCCCCGCAGTTTCAAAATCAGTATATGAGCTGCAGCTGAAAACAATCCTCCGAAAGTTTTCTTAATGTATGCAAAATACGATATTCAAAATAATTTCCAAAATACGATCTTCTTGAGTTAGTCGCAATGAATGCTTCTTGTGCTGTGAGGAGCTATAAAAGCAAATCTGAAGCTAGAAGTTTCGTTAAATGAATTAACGTTTAGCGCCAACAATATGCCTTTTTCTACATAAGCCGACGCTACATAGCATCCGTGAGCGGGGGAAGCTAATATTGAACCAGAGATAGTGTCCTGGGCCAGGAATAGACTGAAAAGGCTTCAGCTTAAACATCTTCCCAACCACATTGAACGACTCCATTAAATATGACATTTTTCACATGAAGAACTATAACTTTATTAAAAAATTAATATTTTATGAAATTCCTAATTATATAAACATTTCAAGCAAAGGATGAAACGTCAGTAGTTGAGCCGGGGTGAGAGTTTGCAATCGATGAAAACTCCAGTGGCACTGCACTGATCACCACATATATAAGCTTTTCAAAAAGTTATGTTTGCAAGAGGTATTGAAATTACGTGAGTGATAAGGTCAACAATTAAAAAAAACGAGAAAAATGACTTCGTAAGGGTTAAAGAACACTTTCAGATCGCCGTTCGGAACAGTTCCAAGAGTCGAATTGGCACGGTCCAAGGCTTAAAACTTTCAAATGTCATATTTGCTTTTACAGCTCCTCACTTCACAAGAAACATTCACTGTCGCTGTCTCAAGAAGTTCGTATTCTACAAACTACTTTGAATGTCGTATTTCGCAAACATTGTGGAAACTTTTATAGGGTTCCCATCAGCTGTAACTTATCTACTAATATCGAAGGACAATGTTATGTAGCGTCTGATGGGCCGTTGCGCGTGAACCGTCTTCCGCCAACTCACTCTTGTGCATTGGACCACTTTATTAATTTACTTATAGTACAAAAGAGCGCCAGCTAAGTTCCTCCGCACTGAGCCGAGTAAGAGCCTTCGATTAAAATTTGAATTTATGTTGGTAACGAGATCATTGGGAAACACGTGAAGGGGACAACACTTGCACAATGCAATGATTGTGGTAAGTACGCATTTTATATTTCACAAGCTGCCACCCGTTATACCAACATCATTTGTGTTGCACCAGTAAGGTGCAGTGCGGAGAGACTTCCTTCGCGCGCAGTATAGTGGCAGCCGTGTTTGGCCTCGGAAAGGGACACTGCACAGTTTATACTAAGTTGTAAGTCACACCGACCCTTTCCACCGGACACGCTGGCACCATTTTCTACGAGAGACTTATCGGATTATTGGCTGTCAGCGATGGGGGAGGTAGTGTTGATGGCACTTATATTCTCAGAAACGATCGACAAAAGTGAAAATATTACCTATATCATACGGAAATACACAGGGTCCATTATACATGTAATGCGCATTTTATGCGAAAAATAGAACTATTGATCGTACCTTTACAAATACTTAAAAATCTTCAAAACACTCTTCACCTGCATCAATACACTTGCAAAGACGTGTCTGTCACTCCTGGAAGGTACCCTGAAAGTCCTCGACGGGAATGTCTCTCAAGAACGTTGTAACATGCTTTTGGATGTTTTTCAGTCTTCCAATGCTTTCTTTCCAGGTCTCTCTCTCTCTCTCTTTGGTCGGGGAAACAAAAGAATGTCGCACGGAGCCAAGTCGGAACTGTAAGGAGTTGAGGGACCACCGGGATGTCGCTCCGGGCCAGGAAGTTGGTAACGCTGGGCGAGTGGCCGTGGGCTTGGTCATGGCGGAGCTTGGCATGATGAGCTTTTGATGCCAGCCCTCACCCTCCCGCGTCCCGGCGTTTCAAGCTCTGGAGCTTGACCTCCAGATCAAAGACTGAGATGACATTCCCTCCCTGCGGTTCAAACTCAAAGCGGGCGATTCCTCGGGCGACGAAGACGACAATGAGCTTCGTTTTGACGCGAGACTTGCTCATTCGTGGTTTCTTGAGGGAGGATGGTTTTGTGTCCCACTCGCTCTTGGAGCATCGGGAGCGATTCGGTTCGCAAAAGTTGATGGCGTATCGCTGTTCAAGTGACCCTCCATCGCACCGATTTACAAAGTCAAAAAACAAAACACTTCACGCGGAGTCACTTCTTTCCGTCCATACTGTTCAGAGCAAAGTGTCGGGCGGCTACGTAGGAAGGGCAAACACCGCCCCTCACCACATTTTCCGACAGGTTTTACCGCGCTGCTATGGATAGTCGGGTCAGAATAATTGCATTCGCATTACTTTCGTAATGAACCCTGTATAAGGAAAAATTTGATATTAAATTCGATTCCTGCAGCGACCCTAGAATAGTGCCTTGAAAGACTCTAGAAAGTCGATAGAGACAAGAGAGAACGAGAGAGAAAAGAGAGAGACAGAGAGAGATACACGGAGAGATATATAGAGATATACAAAAAGAGGGAGGATAACTTCTAATTTTTCCAATTCTTTGCGAAAATTTAATACAGTAATTTCTTAAAAATAGCAAGTATTGAAACGGCCTTTGAATTGTTTAGACTTAAAATATATATCAATGATATCCTTAGACATTCTGACCGTTACTTGGACCCATTTCGTGCAGAAAATTTCTTCTTTGAAAAAGAGCATTTTGTGACACTGTGATATGCCTATTTACCGTGAATGCACACTGCCATATCCGCTGATTTAGCAGGATGTACAATTTAAAGAGTTTAAAGGTAACGCATTCGTCGGATTTGAAGCCATAAACTCTGGTATTCCCGAAAATCACGGAAAACAGCATTTCAATAAATACAGATTCTGCTAACGGCGATCAGCATTAGTCATATTTCAAGCTTGCCAAAATTGGCCAACTGTTTTGTGCTTTTAGAAGTACGAGGGTTATTAATTATGAAAATGGATAATATTCAAAGTTGAGGTGCAGCGACAAGTTCTACAGCCTAATCAACTAATTACGAGTAGCGATGATTCCTGTCCAAATATTAGCACAAAAATGAATCTGGTGTCCGCTGGTGAACTGCTGTGAGTTTTAAAGGCATGCACCTGTCTATTTTTGAAGTTCGAAAATGTGGCCTCCGCCACTCCGATTTAAGTAAGGGTAATCCGGATTACTACCTATTCATAGCGAAAACTACTTACTTTACCCTTCACGAGGTGCAAAAGGTTCTAATTGTAAGTGTTGCACAGTTTTCAAATGGAAGGGCAGTAGCTGCGGTGCAACGCATCTGTTGGTGGCGGGGGTGCCTTGTGCACACCCACGCGCCTGTTCCATGTGACGGAGCGGCTACGCTGGTCCCCCCGTGCGGCGCGTGCTCTGGGATGCGCCGGTCAAGAAAACACACACACACACACACACACAGTGTCCACAAACGCCACAATGTGTAACTCTCTTCTATGGCTGTTTGGAAAACGGCAACAATCTCGTCAACATCTTCAACATCTCGTTATGTATTTAATATTGAATACGGGCTTTCGTATTCTTTAAGGGTTTCATTGCCATATATATCATTCTCTGTAATTTGAACTACGTCATCCCTGTTGTCATCCGTATTTAGATTTGGATTTTATAGGATTTCTTACTTAGTCTCTTGCTAGAGCTGTTCAAAATAGTTTTCCCATTTCAATCGTATTTATTTTTACTACTTAGTTTATTTTAGTTTTTAAATTTCTTAACATCTTCCATACTTTCTTTTGAGTGCCGTAGGTGTCTTCCTCAATATCCTTAGTGAACTTTTCCCAGCCTCCTTCATACCCTCATTCGTATTATTCTAAAACTAATTTCAATTCTGAATGAATGTAGCAACCAGCGTTTTGGACAACATTTGATGGCAAGAAATATGCCATCCCTACTTATTTACCCCTTACTTAATGAAGTATTATGTTACTCATATCACATTTTTGTAAGTGTGTCAATTGTAACAAAGGAGAGTTCATGGTGTGTAGGAATACTGGAGAGGGTGAAACATTTTCGTAACAAAATGAAGGAGAGAACAGGTTAAGAAGCAAGTTTGAGTACCTATTCTGAACACACCCAAACAGAATCATTTCTAACGCGCTTTCGTTTTTAACTCTGAAGTTTGCTTTGTAAGTGGTGGGTGCCTTTCGGATTGCAGCAAGTGGTTTCACACGCAGGTGCGCCCTACTCGTGCTTGTTGACGCGCAGCAGCAAAAAGCCGCGTAAATAAGAAATGTTGGACAATGGATTACGAGATAAAGTGTTTCTGAGGTGTGGGAGCAGGAAATTCTTTTGCAGACCATGTTGCCTTCGTTTTCCTGCACGTCTCTTCTCTCGCACCGGTTTATGACATTCGAGTCACATCCAAATCGAAATCTTACATTGGCGATGGAGGAGCAGGATTAACTGTCCATTTGCGCTTCACCCGTCTGCCTAGTGGCCCCACTGGTGCATTCAAGCACAAGTGTATTTCCTCTTCGCATGTTTTACTGCATGATTTCGTATCTCTACACTCGCGAGTGAGCGCGCCTCCCCTTTCTGCCTGCGTACCGGTGCAGCCCACGCGCTGACAAAAGCATGCGCCGGGCGGACTCAGGTACACCCTCCGCCAAAATTCGAACTCGAATCTTCTCTGGGGAAACCGTAATCCAGTTTTAGTCTTGACATGGCACATGCTTAGAGAATGAGCCATTTTAGAAAACCACTCCGTCTTGTTCTCAATTAGATGAAGAAATGTTTATGTAATTTTCCTGGAAAACCCTTGTCCACTCTCAGTATAAATAATATCAATTATTATTGTAGCCCTGCTACGGAACAAATAAATGGCCGAAATGTCGTGAAAATAGTTGTCTTGATTAACCTAAGCTCAAAAACCACACAACATAATTGTAATGCTATTGCGTGAAGAATTATTTTATTATTATTATTATTATTATTATTATTATTATTATTATTATTATTATTATTATTACTATTTGTTTCGCGAATTGGCCATGATGGTGCCACGCGATACGCGCATCCGACGGGGGCTCAGCCTTGAATGTCGGGTTAGGTGCACGTTACCTTCTAGTAGGGGGCGGATCAGAATTTTAAGGCTGACTCCATTTTTACGCCCCCGAGTAGGGGAGAGGGGTGAAATTGACTGACCTGTGCAGTCGACGGGCTGCAGCGGCGCGGCGCCGGGCAGGCGCAGTGACAGCGCGCGCGAGTGCTGCGGGGGCACCGAACAACGGCAGCGCGCTCTCGGTTGCGCTCCCAGCGCGCGGTGGCGCCCGCCCCCGCCCCCGCCCCCGCCCCCGCGCACCCGGCCACGCGCACCGCCAGCGCCGCCGCGCTCAGCCCCAGGTTGGCCACGCTCGCCTCCAGCGCCGCGTGCTCGCCCGCCGTGCCGTCCGACACCGCCCACTCCAGCAGCACGTGCAGCCTGCGCAACCCCAGCACGGATCTCCCATCTCCCCCTCCGGGGCCAAGCTCCGAGGCAGGCCTGCGCAACGCCTTCCTACGCGGACGCCCGCCCGCCAGAGCGGCGGAAGTGCAGGCAGCGCTGCGAGGAGGGGAGCTGCCTGGCAATGCACAGGGGGGGGGGACTCCCTTCACTTTTCTTTCCGAATTCCTCAAAAATCTGTTTTGCGGCAAAAAAATATTTGCCTACTCACATAATGAGAGCAATCTCTCACATCACTATTGACTTGAAAAAGGAAATATAGGCACATCTAGGAAGGATAATGTTTGCCCCCACATGTATTTGTGACCATATTATCACTATTATGAATATGAACAAGAGATAAAACCGAACAAACCTCCTTGACGATGTGTTACGGGCAGTCATGAAATTATTACAACTGTTGTTAAATAGAAAACAAAAGCTTATGTTTTTTTATTCGATGTCCAAAATGATAATTACTTTTCGTTTATTTGTCTTTAGAAATGTATAACGTACTGTTGTCAGAAATTAGAGCAGAAAGTAGTCATATTTTTTGGCTTTCATAGAACCGTCTATTCAATAAAAAGTAGATAAAGTAAAAATAGTTTATTACTGTCATAATCAAATAAAAATGATTCAATTTTACAATTTTGTTTTTACCACCACTCTGAATTGGTGGATAAATCCCAGCGAAGCGAATTATTTTTTCAGCTCAACAAGCAATTAAAATACTTGTCATCGAAATCAAATGAGTTTGTCTAAATCGATTTAGGTTCGTATACACATTGCCATCTATCGACAACTAACATTTCCAGTGTAATACAAAAAGCAATATTCCTTGAACTGTATGTTACAGCCCGTCTTCACACCGATAGCTCTTTCAATTTTCGCACGGTTCGGATTGCGCATTCTCACTGTTGGTCCCCACTCGTTGAATTTGCCTCATCCCCACCCTTTATGGTTCTGCGCCTTAGCACCCGAGTGGCTCACGTGCGACAAGAGCAAGGCGAGAAGAGGAAAGTGGATAGACAACGTAAGACTGCATGTGATCCGTGACCCGTTGTTAGGGTATTGCTGCGCATTTGCCTGATATTGATCGGAAGTCTACAGAGCAGAGCAGCCAGCAACTTTCACATACTCCAACTCTAAATAGTTTAGCTTTATATAATTTACAAAAAATAATTTTCACAAACTTTTGTAATTTTTATTACATATGGAATTCCCCAAAATGTTCACAAATCCGATAATATATTTTTAAAACCTCTCAACTGTCTTCTGTATGGAAAAATATATATTATCTGAAACGGTAATTGTAAATTGTGAAAACTTGAAGAAAATTAACTTTATTTCAGAACTGTTAAATACAAAACCAAGTGAATCTAATTAAACAGTAATTAAAAGCTCTCTACGGAAAATGGCGTTACGTGTACTCTCAAACCTAAGAGAGCGACGTAGTGCATGTTTCTAAAAAAAAATACTAATTTTGGTTAAATTAACTTTTTTAAAGTTACGGCGCTTGCAGGGCTGTCCGGGAGATGTCGCGATCTAGAAAATGTCAACTTTTTACAGAGGGGCTGCGTAATTATTTATTTACTAAAAGGCTATAAAATTACAGTAAGATTTTTTTCTCAATCCAAGAAGTAGCCAGTCAGATGCCGCTCGCTCTTGGCACACGTTCAGTCGGCGACACTAGACAACATGAACAAAGTGTCTATTTAAAAATCGTAAATTTATTCTGTAACGAGATTTATTTAATAAGATAATTTATTATTTACTACTTGTTTAATGAAATTCGTGCGCCATTTTTCCTTACTGAATTAAAATATCGTGAAATGAAATTTCAGTGCTCAATTTCTAATTAGTATATTTTCTGTTGTTCCATTGACGATGATCGTAAAGGAGCTGAGAACGACTCTTCTGCTTTGGAACAAAATAGTGAGTACAAATGAAGCTCTGTCTAAACCACAATCCCCCCAATTGCAAACCAAGGTGTTGATGGAATTTGTTTGAGAGTATAGTAGGAAATTCTAAGGCGACACATGAGTCACATACACAATGACACATATTCACTCAACATTACGATTAAAAAACAAATGCAAATGCATGTAAAATGCAATGCTTTGCTTGACAATAAATGTTTTGTACACAATTTGACACAATCCAAATAATTTTTTGTGTGTATCTTTTGTGATACATCAAGTTATGTGGTTGTCACCACGTATGTTATTCAATGAGAAGAACATGTTATAATGATATGAAGAGAAGATCTTGGAATACTGTAAATGTCTAATAACGAGAAACTTAAGGTCGTTAGTCCGCTTCACTGAACTTTGCGCAGTTCGCTCATAACCAGACTTCTACACCATTGTGGCCTAGGTTTCGAAAAGAATGAACGAGAAAAAATATCTACCATTTCACTTTAGTACTACCACTGCCTCTCAAAAGTTTTCGTTTCTTTAACAGTCACATACTAATTCCAGACATGGCATGACGAAGGCGATACTTCCATATTTTTCTATACCACTTCTTCACGCGAGGTTAAAATGGAAGCGTCCTTTTTTCAGAAACTAATTCAACATTGTTTCTTGTTTTTTTTGCTTTGATAGAACATCTACATCGACAGGTACTGCAATAAGATTTCAACGAATTTATGGACCACGGACATGGCTATATGGACATGTATGGGATGTGTGGGATGCATGGACGTGGCTGTAAGATCGCGCCGGAGTTTTTACGAAGCGACGATGTCGAATTGTTGACCGCCCCTCCGCCGTAGATACGTACTTGTTAGAGAGTTCTATAGAGAGGTCGTATTTGGTTTTCTGTTTTCGGTCTGACGTTACGATGTAGTATAAAACGGAGTTACGAAATAGGTTGATGTTCCTTACAGAAGGAAAGTAGTTTTGGTTTGTAATAAACATTATGCTTTCTTTCACATAAAGATATTCATTTCCGGAAGATTTAATTTATTTATTCTTCGCGCAAACATCATTTATAAAGGAATAAATAAAGAAATGTTACCAGAAATATAACGGAACTACATGCACAAGTATATAAAGCCTTAACCTCTGATTTTCAAAAAGATATATTAGCATAATTAGAAATAATTTTACTGGAATAAAGCAAAACGTATTAAGAAGCAAAATTATTTCTTAGCTAAGAGGGCAGTAAAATGTGATATAGAACTTGTGAAAAACGATATTGTATAGTTGATATAAAGATTTTTAAGATAGCGATAGCTTTTTTTAAGATTGAAATTTCATGTGGAGAAATAAGAAATTTATGGTATTCAAGTGAACGGAAAATATTGAATAAAATAAAATATACTGGATTAATTGGAAAATAAAAAAAATAACAAGTGTAATGAGTATAATCAATCCTTTTGCATTAAACGTGATTGAGCATTTTGAGACATATCGCCTAATTCTCACTTTCGAGACATCACTGTTAACAAATTCCATCATTATTTAACTAGAACGTAAAAAACACTAAATAAATTTCGAAAATTTATTTACAGATTCTCAGGACTGCGTACGCTATAAGAATTAAAAGTTTTAGAGAAATATTTATTTTTCAATTTCCACCCGAGATATACACCCCAGAATAATAGATTACAAGTAACAACAAATTAGTCACAAATGCCTTTTATATTTTTAAAGTTTCTTTCATCCGCACCAAAGGATTTTCCACCCCTGAGACATTCCAACCGATGTTGCATCCGGCTGCAACAAACGGGAGCGTTCGATTCCCGTTTCGCGGGCGGGACAGCCCGCTGGAGCAAACGTCAGGCTCCTCGAGAAGGGCGAACAAGTGCAATGCGAGCGCGGAGCACGGCGCCCCCACCGGCCCCCGCCCTGCGAGTCGGCTGTCCATCACTCGCCGCAGCAGCTCAGCAAAGCGGAGACGCGGGAGGCTCTGTGGCAGCACTATTGTGGCCAGAACAGTTACTATCACCGTCACTACGGTGTTCGCTACCCGCCTTCTGGAACTGACGTTTTTTCGTAATACCCGCTTCTTAACAGAAAAATTCCTGCAAATGAGAAATTAATTTTTCTGATAGCCGTTAGTAAAAGCGATTTTTTCTGGGCAGCCATCCTCTAGTGCTAGTGCGCTAGTGCTAAAAGGGAGACGATGCACAAATATTCAGATAAGTTTGTGGATGCAACAAAGAAAAAAATATTTAATTAGATCGATGGTGAGATAGATACTTTCTAGTAATTAAATATGGTAAATTAAAGACGTTGTTCCCATTTTTGATACCAGACAACACCTTTAATTTACCATATTTAAAGAAAACATACTTTCGTGTGACCGCATCAGCTGATAGTGACTTGATTCGTATACTTAAAATAAAATGAAAGGCAGTAAGGCTTTCATAAAAGTGGTTTATGACACACGTGGTTGAAGTGGTTTTATTTAGTTCGCAGGATTGCGCCACTCGGCCTATCGGCCTCACGTCGCAACATTTCAACTCGCAAAATAAAATGCGGCTTTTACCACTCGTCATAAATAATATACTACTCATACGTCATCTTGAGCTTTAGCTTCAACTCATTTATTTATACTATTTTTAAAGGACGGGAGCTCTTAAAGTTTTTAATTATGAATCTTTTATTGAAAGAACTAGAGTTCAAATTTTGAGGTAAATCTTCACGGGAAAGAAAATAATTTGTAAGAGTTTGTCAGCCATCGCGACAAAATATTCATAAATTATATATGATTCCAAAAATAATATTCTTTTGAATAACATTTCTATGAACAGCTATTAAATTACATTTCCTCTTCTATTATTAACTAAACCATTTGACATAACGCAACGCGGACAACCGTTGAATTGCTTCGAAAGCAGACAAACATCAGATTTATTTTGTTTTTCTGTCAAAGAGTTGATTACATAAACAACGTTCACAATACAAGTTAAAAAACCGACATTTACAAGCTGGTGGATACTGCGTGTTACATTTGTATCGAGCAACGTTGATCAAGGAAAAATAACGAAAGCAACCAAATAGTTTTTGCGTCTCACAACGAAGAAAATCCAGAGAGAGAACGAAGGCGGAAATCAGTTGGCCGCAACGAACTCTGCAGTGATTGCTGCGCGGGGTTACTTTGCAGCCAACTCAGTGGAGTTTGAGCGCATTCAGTAGCAATCAGGGCGCTTTGAGTCGCCCACGGATGCGATTGGAACCGCTGCGTGGGCGGGGCGGGTCGGGGCGGGGCGGGATAGCCTCGCGTGCGGCGCTCTTCGCTCCCTGCAGCATCGCGCGCCGCCCTTTAATGTTCTAGCGCGCGTTTGCGAAGTAGCAGGAGACGAACCAATTCAGGGCTGGGAGGGAAGGTCATATTCCGTTTAGAGGCGGCGATTCAAAATTACCTTCGCTTCTCAAAGTCAGAAGAGTTGCTACACAAGTCGTATGCATCATTGCAAAATCGTGTGAGTATTCCCACTAGCAAAGAATAATCGCGCGACCCATGGTGACAGAACATTCACTCTTCTTCGTACCAAACAAAAACATGCACCAGCCTTGTGACCCTGTAAGTTGACATGCCAGGAATCACTAGACACTCAATCAATAATAGTCGGACTTCAAATTTCTGTGATAATTTATTGATAATTTCAAAACGAAGACAACATACATATTTCGTTTCTCAGAAATAGAATAATCATGTGTAACAGAAGTCTCACCTCGTAGGTCCCGCGCAACTTCGGGCTTCGCCTTTCGTATAAATATATCTTTAGTCTGTGCAACGTATAGCCTCCAACCTATGCATTGCTGCAAAAATGCATTGAAAATGCGTTAAGGTCGGGAATGGAATCTGCGACCACGTGTTCATTAACCACATGCACCCTTCCGTCTCTCCACACCTCGACCCCGAGACAGAAGTATTCGTAGGTTTCTTGACAGACGTGTCAAGTTAGCGGGCATTGCCTTCAGAGCCACCGCCGCAAGGTTTAATAGTGGAGGTGGCAGACATTACCTCGGGGAGGGGGTGCGTCGCTGCCTACCTGGTTTACGACACACTTTTAAAAGGGTAGTTTCCTCATTTTGGCAAACTTAGCCACATTAATACCCATTTCATCTAACGCAAGAAATTATCCTTTAAAGTGAAATACATCAACCTAACTGAATATAGAAGTGGAGAGTAAAATTAAACACACACATTAAACAAATTAAAAATTAAACAAAGAATATGAATTTTGTAATTACGTTTACTAAAGAGTGCAAATATTGAATTTAGTGACTACTTTCAGGTGTGGAACAATTGTACTTGTCCGTTAAAGGAGCTATCCAGACATAAGAGTGATATTTTGAATTAACAGTAAGAGAATGTTTTACTATTGTAGATAGATTGCATTAACATGTTAAACTAATTTAGTTCACTTTACTGCCACGTACATGCACAACAAAATCATTTATTTAATAAAGCATAACACAGACCAAAATATATTAGCTATTGAATCATAATTTTGTCCCGTAAAAAAATTATTCTACAAAACAGAGTTTAAAAAGAAAATAAACATGAAGTACAGTAATAAAATAAATAATTATACGTATTTACAAAATTCAAATCTTGGATATTTGATAGAAAAAAAACGGGAACCACGCTTTCGTTCGAAGCTTTCATTCGTCGGGATATTGCTACCGCGCTGAGCGCTTACACGATCTTTCTGGACTTGAAGAAAAGAGAGTGAGGAGTCCGGGGAGGACGCAAAGGCTCCGAGGCACGAGCGCCAGCGGGCGCATTTTGTTGCGCCTGGCTCTCTGCGCCTGCGATCGTCACGCCAGAAGTGACAGATGGTGGAAGCCGAGCCAATGACGGAAAACGAATGATCGAATTCATCAGGTTCCAAATGAGGGCAAGGGATGCTATTACGCGTCTGGGGGACACTGCATCCAATCACGTCATGCTTTGCCGTGCCAGAACTCCTATCTTAATGAATGATTACTTGATTGAGTGATGTTTTCAACTACTGTATCCATTATTCCCTTTAGCGTTGTTAATGGGATGTGGAGGTGCTACTCCGCCGCTGAATGATGAGAACTGGTGCCGACCTACACGGCGTCAGAGGGAATTTCCCCCTCGAGCGGTCCGCCCCAGCCGAAACGAGCTTAGTGCATGCAAGAGTTTGTGTGCACAGGTGTAAGGGGAGAGGATAGGTTGGGGAAGAAGGAAATATCGCGCGTGGTCCGTGGCCCCTTTGCTAGGGCACTGTACCGCCAATCGCCTCGGAGAAAGCACGGAAAACTACCGGTCACAGCGCCGGCCGGCCACTAGTGTTGTCCTGCAGGCACCTGAATTCGACTCAACTATCTAGCTACTATCGAAAATCCACCACCGTCGGCACTCGAACCTAGGACGTCTCGCTCATAGTTGCTGCAGAGACAGCGGCGATGCTGACAATTAAAGTTCTCTTGAATTATTTCATATATAATGATAAATTACTCATATTAGTGGTCCACGAGATTTGAAAGCAAGGACTTGGTAGACCGCGAGGTCCGGGAAGGTGCGCGGCAACTGACCTACAGCACAGAGCGCGGAGCGCGGCAGTTCGTCTTTAAGCTCGGCGCGTGGGGCGGCGTGGCAGAGGCTCGCCACCGCCCGTGCGTGCGGCGCGCCCTTACGCGCAACTCTCCCCTCCCCCCCCTGCGCCACCCCCGCAGTCGCTCCCTTCCTGCCGCCGCCGGCGGGGCTCGAACCGGACGTCGGTCGTTAACGGAAAGCGAAAGCGGCTATCGACCGCCCAAAAGCGGCTCAGCGCCGACAACAATGCTTCGGTTCGACCCCGTTTTCGTTTTCGACTCGCGAAACGTCCTTTCCTTGCGAGCAATCCCTTCAGTGAGAATAGAGTTAATGTAATAAAAAAAAACACGATAATATGACCGTGTATTTTATATTTCGGAGAAAATGATTCGACTTGAAAATGGAAGTGTTAAAATCATGTGTCAAAGTTTGTCGTTCAATTCATAACCGATATGTGAAATGATAATATTGCATATTATAAACCTCTTTTATTTCAGGAATGTGCATTTCCATTTAATTGATTGAAATACAGGTCATTCAAAACACGCTTTATTAGACGTAAATTTAACGTTTTATGCAACATTATGTGAGGTTACGTTCGGCTGTTTTCATGTAGAATCTTGGATAATAAAATGCTTCGCAGATGGTAGAGAACATATTGTGTACCGAACGGTTTTATCCTATTAAGTATAAATTAATTTTCTAGTGATCCAAATGATTATCACCAAATTATACTATATATTGATTATTAAAGGAATATATTTCCTTATTTTACGTAATACCTTACATCAGACACTCGTCACCTTTAAAACAACATTTGATAAATAATAAATGAAACAAGAAAATTTAAACTGGCAGATTACGGTATAAATAATGGAATTTGCAATGTTATGTTACTCTTAGGTATTCTATAGGGTCATTCGTGGTACTACCAGAATTGTTCAATAGGTTACAACTTAAATGAAGGCATATGAAGGTCTTGCGGGAAATTACGTACGCGCGGAATTCATTCTTAACCAAACAAACAGTGCGCAAAGGTGACATTGGCACGGAAGCCTTCCTCTGGCACAGTCACGCGCCAGATTTGCCCAGATCGAGCAGAAATGGTGCCAGAAATGTCTCTGTGCGCGAGTTGTCCCTTAACTCCTTTTGCTAGCGCGACCTATAAATTTCGTAAAGCAGCGAGTTGAGGTCACCGCATTGCGAAGGTGCGCAAGAAGTACTTGGCTCGGGTTCTAGTGGCGCCACTGTGAATTCTCTTTTCAACGCCAATGCTAAGCGTCAAGTTATGAGGTTTTGCAGTTGATGACAAATGATTCTATTGGAAAATGATATGGATAATAGATATGCACTCAAATGGTGGCATTACGCGAAGGTTTTGCATTATACTATTTAAAAAAACTAAATATATTTTCTTTTGTATAAACAGATGGCATTGTAACTATTTGTTTGCCTTGAACCCCTTGTTAAGTTTTGATGTTGTAGTTAATCTCGGAAAATGGTTGAAGCTTGATTAGACAAGTAAATAATTTAATCAATATTATTTTTAACGTAATTGTGATTACTCGAATTCAAAATACAGCGTTTTCAAAATACAGCGTAACTGCAAATAAGATAATATTTGACTTTTTACAGTTTTGAACAAAAAGTGTTACTGAATGTGAAAATAACAAGACTGACACAATTGTTCTTTCTTGCACTTCAGAATGAGTCGATTACATAGAGTTTATCTTTTGACTAATTGCCCTTGGATAGGAATGCATTTGCCATTGAAGATATCCTATCTGTAACAGGTTTTTTTGTTATTTAAATAAGCGTGTTGTAAACTAGGTAAATATATATTTTTAGAGGCTACATATAGTCGAACCGAGTTGTCACAGAACATTTAACAAAACGAAAATATAAAAAATATACGAGATTACAGCTAAATTAAGCAGTGAAAATTCGTACTCACCAAATATCTCTTGTAGCAACTGTCTTATATTAGAGCTGTTTGAAATGAAGTGTATTTTTGGTTTCCAGTATCCAAGTTTCTTTTCAATTACTGAAGCGAGCTACCCGAATGAGAAGTGATTAAAGTAAAGAAGCGTTCTTCTGTGGCAATAACCCCGGAGACCGTTCCCAGATTTGTCCTCGATCTCGCTCTAAACCGCAAATGGAAAAAGAGGCAATTTCTCACTGCTTCGAGTCAAATGAGCGCAAGCCCCAAAGGTGCCCCCCCCCCTGGCAGCCGGCGATTGCAGCCCGCGATCACGGAGACGTCGTTCACGCTCCCGCGACTCGGCCGCCGCCCCCGGCCATTAATCACCCGCGCCGCGCCGCGCCCAGTGGGCCACACTCACATTTTTTGGTACACACATCGATTAGTTTAGCATCGGGTGATTCAAGCCGGCGTTTTTAACATTCATGTTTTAATCTCGATGTTCTTTTACACGGTTGATATTTTATTTTTGTAAATGACAACAACAAAAAAACCATAATAATGGTCACAAGTACATAAACTAAACATTTTTCAGACAAAAACCATCAAGAAATAAACATAAGTTAGTCACGGTTTTGTTACAAAATGCAGTTATTATTTTTATATTTTCCAATTAGGTAATAAAGTTTGTTAATGTACCGCAATTTTCTTGAATTTAATTTGTCAGCTAAATATCAATTACAAACTAATAAACTCGACCATTGTAATATGAATCTCCCCGCATATGAACATTGATGTTTAATTGCATTCGATGATTCCTTATTTTACGTGGAGAGACTCAGGCCGTGAGGTCTACTCTTGCGTTTGACCACGCAAATTTCGTTTCGCTCTTTTCACTACTAGCAGAGATAAGAGGCATCACTCGGGCGAAGAAATTACTAACATTGTTTTTATTACATATGTTTAAAACATTGATGGTTTTGGTCTGATGAATTTCCAACATCGATTTAAAAAATTAGAAGATCAATGTTTCCGAATATCGATGTTTTGCTGTCAATATTGCACCCCTAACCTGTCATCAAAACTTTTGAAAAGGTGAACAAGACTATTCTTTGATACACTTACGAAACTATTACAACACATATTCTTCGCATTCTTTCTAACTGTTGAAGTTATCGAAAATTCAGAGAATTTAATGCAAATCTGACCCATTTTGTAATCGTACTTCGCACTCAGGGAAAAATATTTAAAGAAAACATTCAAAGTGAATTTTGAGCAAATCTTGTTTTTAAAATTGTCTTTATTTCACACCAAATTACGCAATGGACGGTTACAGACGGACGGACGGACGAACGTTTAGCCATCAACAGATTTCTCAGCGTCAAGTACCCATCAGGCGTGAATTCTGACAAACCGTGTTAGATGAAACCATTTACTACATGCATAAAATTACATTCAACCACTTTTTTATACCGGTTTAGAGAGCTCAGGGCCTCAATTTATGTCCCTGCTGTGCGTCGGGCTGGAAGAACCAGTGTTCGAGTTCCGACGGTGGCAGGATTTTCGGCACTAGCTATACAGTTAGGTCGAATTCAGCCGCTGTTTGAAGGAGAACGCCTATCAAGACTAGAGCAGTGCCCTAACAAGATAACTGCGCGCGATGTTTCCCTTTCCTTGTTCTATCCACTCTCACTTACACTCCACACTTGCACGCACTACACTACTACACACGTCGGAAACCAGTGGGGGCTTCTAGCCGGTGCTGGCTAGCCCTTCCGCTGGTTGGAGGTGCCTGTTTGGGGAAGTCCCGCGCGCCGACGTTTAGCTGGGCGTGCGGTAAACGCATGCTCTACACTTACAAGACTTTGGTTCTTAGCAGTTGACCCACCCAGAATTACTAATCAATTAATTAAATTAGCCGATCAAATGTCTTCCGCTAAGCGTGCGGCAAGAATTTAAAAATTTGAGGGGGAAAGGAGTTTGAAAGAGATAGAGTCAATAGTTTATGAAAAAAACATTCCTCCAATATTCCCTTTTATCATGGAATAAAAACACGCATCTTCCGTGTGTCCCTGGTTAATAAAACGCAAGCAATATCATACCTAGGTACCATTACTCTTCATTTAAAGAAGAAATCGCGAAATTTAGTTGAGAGTTTTGTGCGCTTTGAATTTATATTACCTGGACTCTTTTTTGACCATTTAGGACCACTGTGCCGCGCCAGGGAGTGCGCGCCGCCGTCGCGGCTCCTAGAAAGTGGGCGTGTCCCACGCTCTCTTTCGGCGGGAGCGGGGACGGGTGCGCCTTGAAGGCATGCTAATGCCCGGGCTGAATATTCCGGTGATTAACATGCGACGCCGCCGTCTCCGTCGGCAGCCAAAGCGGCGGAGGAAGCAAGCGGGCGGCTTCGGTGTTCAAACCCGGGACGGTGGGTCGTGGAGGGGGAAGGCAGAGATATGCCAATGAGGTCAAGGCCAACGCAGTCGAGGGCCGGAATTGAAAAAAAACAACTTAATGAACCATCACAAAAGAAGAGGTAGAGGAGTTCTTACGTCAAGCAAAGTAGTTGAAATTCAACGCGGATTTTTTGATGCGATGTTGAAACACTATAAATTTGAATTTGTATAACAATATTGACTAAATTATCATGTGATTTTTGAATATGTACGTATTCGCTTCATTTGCCTCTATAGAGTTCCGAAAAAGTTGATTAATGACCATTGTTTCAAATCTTTAATTCATCTCTCCATTTCTTTACCAATAAAAGGGCAGGGCGAGTCATTTTGGGATTAAAAAACACACTATCATTTGCCTCATTACATAAAAAAATGTTTTTATGCCATTTTGCTCAGACACGCTTCATTTCTTCCCCGCAGTCATCCCACGATTTCTAGTGTTTTATAACGTCCAGAAAGTCATTCTTCTGGTGAGACAAAACACGAAGCCTCTAAGTATTACCGAAGAAAACTTGTGAAAAAATTTGTTTCTCGTATACAAAAGACAAAAACTGCATTTGGGGAGTTGCAGTGCGCGAATTACGATAGCTTTGCATGGCGGACGACCTCGCCAGCCGTGAGGGAAGCAGTGCGCTCGCCGTCTGACGCCGCGCCACCCCAGCAGGGCCTCCTTTGGGCCCTCGCGGCCTCCACAGAAACTGCACGAGATTCCGCTGGCTGTTTCGCGCCACCATACGAAGTGCTAGTGAAGAGCTTGAAAAGGCACCAATTCAGCACCACATGAGAGCAGCACATATTAAAACTACTTTTATAATGAAAGCTGTTGGGGAAATTATTTACTACAAGAAGTAGATTTTTAAGAACTGATTATTGCTTTATTGCCAAACAGCTGTAAAATTTAATAACTTTAAATTAATTTCAACATTTAAACATATTGAAATCGTATTTAATCATATCTGACATTACTACATAAGTCAAACATCTTTCATATCTATATGTAATATTTTCATTAAAAGCAGAGCGAAACATAAGATTTTCCATTTCGAGAGTACATATTCATAGCGAAGGAAATTATATAACACAAAGTATGAAACAAGAATCTCGTAACCCGCAGAGCCATTCCCAGCAAATATTTGGCCCGCTTCTCGCTTTTTTTTTTTCATAATTCGGAGAGAGATTCAGTTTTGTCAACGTCTGCGGCGACAGATGCTCGGGAGTTGCAAAGCGCTTTTCCGGGTTTACGCTAATGACCTCTGCTGCGGAGTGTTTCAACGTCGCACAACGTTCCGGGGAGAAACGGAGATGGAATAGAGAAATAAAAAAACATTCTATACGGAAATGAATGCCTCCAAGTTTAAAATAGTAAAAAAATTAATTATTTCTTTGTTAGCCTGCACTCTGCACCTAATTTATGACTCAAATTGTATAGTTAATCATGTAAGTTAAATTAGCTTGTTTTTGTTGCAAAAATAAGCGTGTTATCAGATTTCTCTAATTAACAAGGCTGAAGTGAGCATTGCAATCATGATTGAAAGTTTATAAATTGTAATATAACTAAGGGTTATTTTCTTCTTTATTAGTAGATAAGATTTCAAAATGAGATTAAAAACAGCTCAATTTTCAAGTGTGTGGTATAAGCATGAATTTTGTTGCATTTAATGAAGTCTCTAAATTAGATTTTACTTCCACGATACTGGATAAAAGATGCCAATGCATCATTTTGTAATTAACACCGACCCAGTTCAAGTCGGAAAAGGAAGCAACTACTCCGACGTCAGCCTCGGGAGTTGTAGTCAGGTCGTGTGGAAAATGGAGTTACGAGGTTACTTTTCTGGAAGTTAATGAGAAACAGCATGGAAGAACAGAAATGCATTCTAGCGTTACACGTTTAACTACACGCGCAAAGTCACATTATTGTTTAACTGTACAAGTTTTTAGTTCAATTAAAAATCAATTTACTTTTATTCATCTTCAAAAAGCAGTTAAAATATCTGTGAGATTACTATGGGAGAAAAGTGCAATCTATGCAACTTTTTTTGAGCTCTGGAATTGCTACCCTACCTCATTTCAAATTGAATCATGAATGCAGATATCAACTAGCGTTTTTGGCGAAAAATTGATAAGAAAATATTTACTCCCGAGGTAATAACATTGATACGTTACAGCGTATTATGCCTTCAATACGGAGCTCCATATACCTTGCATAACCTACCTCGATCGAAACGAACCTGGTTACGAAGGAAATATGAAAAGACAAGCCGAGTCAAGTTAGCATCTAGTTAATTAGTAAATAAAAAAGAAATCTGAATCAATAAAATCAGGTAAAAACTAAAATATGTATGTCCCACGGACTTTAACAGGGCTAATGATCTCGGACGGTAAAATGCCCTTGGGCATTTTGTCGCCGCTCGATTATTAAAATCCTTCCAACGCCCTTGGTGCATAAATAACTATCAACAAAGGCAAATCAGCTGCAGGCGTCTGCTTTTATCTCTGCTTGAAAGAATCGAGTTATTGATGCGAAAACGATTATTTGAATATCTATTATTCTCACACGAACTCAACAAAACATGTGCAGATAGTGACGCTACATTTATGGTCAGGAGCAAAACAAGGATTTTCAATTCATTTGCTCAAAGAATCAGAGAAACCGGGAAAATATGACAGAAATGGGGTCATTGATCTAGAAACTGATGTGCAAAACGTCTTATAGAACTATTTAGTCTTTTAGAAGTACAAATGGTAACTATTTCATTAACCACCATACCATAGTTAAAAACAAAATTATTCTCCATTTTGTTTAGTCTGTAATCGTACAGAAACAGTTAAGCAACAGAAAAAATTTTACTTGGCAGTCAATGGCAGTTATTATATTCGTAAACCACAATCAAACATATTTTTGTTCATTAAACAATACTGACTTAATTCAATGATATTTCGTGAGAGTTCTCGTTATCAGTAAAGATAAACCAAAATGATTTTTTCTCCAACTGAAACATACACATTATTTTTGCCTTGTGTTTAACGACTTATACGTTTCTGAAGAAGATAAGTAAAAATTAATTATAGAATAAATTACTGCTACAAAATTTAGAAGCCTTAATAAAAATCGTTTTACCTTATCTTACTCGTGCACCCCAGATTTACGTAGCCAATTCCCCAACAAGCAAAAGCACCCGTAATCACAGCCTACTATGTGGAACAGCGTACGACCATTACGACCTCTGGTACAAGGAATTTGTTTTCCATGATGTATTGCTGCGAGCCAAGTACACATGTACTTTAGAGCACCGACGCGCCCTGGCTCTCTCGTTATGACTACAAAAAATACGCGACGTGTAACGCCTGCTCATTACTCTGAGAGCGAACTTCGCCACACACCTTTCTGTCGGTGATGCAAGAACGCTGTCCCATGGGTACAGTAGCCCCAAAAATTTCCATATACCAGACGAAGTATGAAAAGCGCTTCGAGTACAATCTGATACAGAACCTGAAAAAGAGAACTTTCAGCGTCGATGAGACTATTTGACAGGAGAGTCTAGAAAACTAATAAAGGCGCACAAGCAATTGTACGCTGTCTTTTTAAACTCCGCCGCGCAGCAATTATTCATTTCCTTTGAAATATTTTTCTGTGGAATAAACGAAATGTTTTTGAAAGATGGTGTTTGGTACTCAACTGATAGTAATAATCCACAGAAATAAAAAAATATTTAGACAATTATCACCATTCAGAGATTAGTTGATCCTGAGTATATAAACTATCTCGCCGTCTACTTTCGGAAATATCTAACAAGCATTACATACTATATGCATAGTGACTTTGGCTGCGGAAGCACACGCTTATATCTTGTAACCATTTGTTGAGTCCCTTTTCACTACGCAACTATTAACTTGAAACTTTAACTTTTTAACTTCATCTTTAATTTTAACCATTACATTTTTAACTATAAACTTTTTAACTTTTCGAGTTTTGATGATAGGTTTAGTCACCTGTATGGTTTCGTAATATTTGCATTAATTTGCAAGTATTACCATTGAGAATTAAATGTAAAAGAAATAAATTAAAAACGCTAATTTTTAGTACTTTGTTCATGTCCAAGGTGATCCCCAGTCGACGTCAATCGATATTTCGAGAGCCAGTAGCACCTTCGCACGTGTGAAGCGAGAACGAACACTAACCTAGTTTTTAAGGAAGTTGGAACTTTAAAGCGCTTCTGAGCTGTTTGAATTCCCATGCGACGCAAGAGGTCTAACAGGACGACGACGGAGATAACGCAAACGGGTAAATAAAGACAATGGCCAGCAAACTGAGGTCTTAAACTTCTGATCACTGACATAATACCCAATCTTTTGTGCAGTTCCTAATGGAAAACCAATTCTAACTGTTATCATAAATAGGATCCAAACAAGGAGCAATCAAAGGAGGGTACTCTTTCCAGATTTGACAAGAACTAACAGTTCATGTCTCTTGAAATAATTAAACGGAAATTTATTTTTCAGTATTCGTTTCTGGTTATTACTGTATACATTTTGCTACTCTCAGTATTGCATATTTTTTGCCAACACTCAACGTGAAATTTTGTCTGGGTTCGCACTAATTAAAAATAATTACCTAAAAACCATCCTTTTCATCGTGTATTTACAGACGGCTGCTAGAACTAGAGTTTTTCAACATTGCTTCTTAACAACACGAATTCCTTGGAGAAAAGAGAAATCGAAGATGCAGGAGCCTCGAGAGGAAAAATGCAATCGAGGCCGCCCTAGCTCTCATTCGTATCCTTGCCGTCCGGCGCCGGTGCCAATTCCGCGTTGAAGAGGCTGCGATTGGATTCCGGGGCTCATAGACGACCGGCGCCCCACGCCCCCCCACCCTTTACGCACTGAAGGGAGAGGGGGGGGGAGCAGGCAGAAGAGAGCAAATCAGATAGGGGCGCGAGGTCGTGGCGCGAGGCCAGGACGTCCTCGACCCTCCCCCCTCCACCCGCCCGCTGACCTCCTCCACCCTCCGTCCTCGCTATTCTCGTCGCCCTTGGCGATGTCTGCCGCCCCCATGCAACGCCAACCATTCCCGCCATTACGTATTCTCGCCGTTACCATTTAGTTTTATTCTTATTAACCTTTCTAAAATATAAAACGCTCAAGAAAAATAGCGGTTTGGACGATTTATACAACGTCGTCGACACAAAACCCCGCAAATGGGTAGTGCTGGGTACATATTTCCCCGAAGGGAACATCAAACTTTTTTAAGACGAAAAACATGAAAATGTGTGGATTAATCCCGGACGAAATCAGCAGGTTGAAACACAAACCGCAACTCACGATATGTGAAATGCACGCATTTATCTTTTATAACTCTAAAACACTGCGCTTGTAGTCCTTAAAACTGGTATTTTCACCCTTCCTGTTCCTACCTCCACCGCACCCTACCGATCGTGCCGTCCCCTACGCCACGCACCCCTTCTTGCCCGTCGCCCTTCCCTCTCCAGCCCCCACCCACGCAAAGCTCCAACTGCCCCGTCGGCAACTCCCACCCCACCGTTCTTGCTGACAGAACGGCCATTTCCCGAACTTATCGCCCGTTCCACCTGCTCCGCTTCGGCCGCCACTGCCTTCATATCGCAACTTCTCCCGCCCCTACGTCATTCCTTACACCTTCCCTCGCTCCCTTCCCCTCGTGCTCGCCAGATCCTTCCCACGTAGCGCGGCCAGCTTCTATCCGCTGGCTGGCCACTCTCTCCGTCTTCTCCATAGCACTACGTTTCACGCCCTACTCATCCTCACTCCCCTCTCCACCTCTGTCTCCTCCTTCTTCCCTCATAGCCACCATCACCGACCTGTCATCCCCACCAGAACGGCCATCTCCCGACCTTATCACTTGCTTTATTCCCTCCCGCTATTTTCTCCTCTAAAGCCACCGCCCCGCCCCGCCACGCCGCGGCAAAGAGGTGCGTTCCCCCCGACCCCGAGTCGCCGTCGGACGGCGGGCGCTTCATTTGGAGGCGAGGGCCCTTTAGGGCGAGGCGAACTGCGATGGGGGGCGGCGGCGGCGGCACGACGTTCAGTTTTATTTCCGCCGCCCTGGCTGCCGTCGCCGCCAGCGGTCAAGTACTACATTCGATTGACAAATTCGATACCAGACGTCCTCGCTGGATTGCCTCGAAGGATAAAAAAACGCGAGGGAGATAAAGTAACGTTTGCTTTGATTTATTGCAAAGTTGGGAATGAAGAACTGGCGGATACCTGCGGTACCAGGAAAATTTATCGAGCAGAGCACGCCCGCATCTATTCGCATGTTTTCCACAGCTATCCACTCACATGTTTTTCCAGTTCCACCCAGTTATTCTCTTATCTATACTCTCTACATTTTGATATCCATCCACTTCCTTACACTCGTTGGAGTTGTCAAGATGGCAGAATAAAGTCATTTCACTAAACATTCCTCTCATTCTGCTTTGTTCTGTAGCCATGTAGCATTCCCCCTAAAAGTTCCTAGTACGCACTCACACACACAGACATTCCTTCCCACATTATCCCATTGTTTCTGTTCTACTATCGAAACATTTACACACTCACCATCGTACGACTTGATCAATAAAGAAGGCAGGCCGGGAGGACAATTAAACATATGCTTTCTCCCATCCATAAACAAAAAAAACTAAATATTTTTTAACCACACATTCACAGTCCCAACCATTAGTTATCTCCCAATTTCCCCATCGATTTGCTTTCGCACTCTCACTCAACCACCCGCTTCCCCGACTACCTCTCATTTCGTCACACACGTCGCACGTAGTTCTCCGCGTAGCGGGCGAAGCGAAAAGCCGCGCTCCGTGGCGCCATCTGTCGCGGGCGAAACAAATGCCTGCGTGCACAGTGATTAACTGCGCCGGCGCTTGCGGCCTCTTGCTGCAAAGGCGCAGGCGGTGCATTTACGCCGCAGAGATAGGCCACGCTGATTCACGGCGGGAGACTTACGCGCTGGCGTCTCTCATTGAAATAATAATTAGCGGTGGCATGTTAACCTGTAGTTCATTTAGATGCACGAGGGCCAGGGAAAGGAATGGAATGGAATGAGAAGAAAATAGGCAACACAAAAGATTTAGCTTCAAACATGACATGATATGACGTGATAATGAACATTATTTCCATTATTACGGTATATTCCAAAATTGAAAATGAGATGCAGTTAATTCTTTGTGAGTTTTGGATTTGGAAAATGTGTATAGCAGAATAAAATGACAACCCGAGCAAATTAAAAAAAATCCAGTTTGAATGAATTCTGACTGAGGTAATGAAACAATATCCTATTACTTTAATTAGTTATACTTTTCTTTCATATATCATTGATTTAGAAGACTATTAATGAGTTATAATTTTATTTAGATCCTATTGTG
Source organism: Gryllus bimaculatus (assembly GCA_017312745.1). Classification (NCBI taxonomy): domain Eukaryota; kingdom Metazoa; phylum Arthropoda; class Insecta; order Orthoptera; family Gryllidae; genus Gryllus; species Gryllus bimaculatus. The sequence goes on from BOPP01000265.1 coordinate 399,307, forward strand.
AAACTGTGATTATACTGTAAAACATCAATCTTATTTAGTGATAAAATTCCAAAAATCAACAGTTTGCATTACTAAACACCAGTATCTGATTATAAAACTTTCGTAACTTCATACATCTTCCAATAGCATTATGTATCCCAAAACGATCAATCTCACACACGTAATTTTTCCTCAATTTACTTAGAGGATTTCAGTTAGTAGTTTAGAGTCTAAAATACTATTACAATGCATGCAACGTAGATGTATTAGGTGATGCAAAGTGGCTGTTTCTGCACTTTTTTAATTATGTTCATATTCTTCAGAACTAGCTACTGCCGTGATCGATCACATATTTTGGAATGAATATCGTTGGAATGAATCTCAACTGAAAAACGTCGTTTCTTAATATCTTAGAAGAATCAACAATCTTGAGGGTGGCATTATAAAGTACGAGTAAGCTCTCAGTGTTCTAATAAATAGAGTGATGAAGGGCATTTTATTCCACAACTATGAGTAATATTTTATTGGCATTCGTTCTCTCTCCCCACCTCTCTCTCTCTCACACACACACATACACACACACACTCTCAAGCACAAACACTCATTTAAGGGCCTAATATTTTCACTCATCTCCCTTGCCCTTGAATATACATGGAGTAATAATACTGTTGTAATAATTCAACGAAATAGAGTAATAACAATGTTGAGGAGGGAAATAATGTTAATATTAATTAATGCTGCTGTGAAAGCGAATTGAATTCGAGAAAGTATATCAATCGTGCCCCGGAAAATGGTGATTTTTTGACAGAAAACCTTTTGCCGGCCCTGGTAAATAAAAAGGAAAATACAGTAAGCATAGTGCATGTTTTGTTCCTGGAACAGGCGGTTTTCTTCCCCCGCCGGGTAGCGAAACACGTCAGCTAGAGGGATTTCCCTAACGAGGTACCTCCACCAGCGCGGCACCGCTCTCCCGGCATGTGTGGTAGTGTAGTACATGTGTATGTGTAAGTATGGGATGAGGATAGAACGAGGAAGGAGAAATCGTGCGAGGGGCCGTGGCCCTTTTTTTAACGGCACTGATACGGCATTCACCGATGGAAACTGCGGAAAACTGCGGAAACTGCGACCGCTAGAATGCTCTTCCAGAAAGAGAATGAATTCAAACTCTAAGACCTCTAAATCAGAGGTAGTGCAGTGACATCAATTGCTGCCATGAGCTACCTCTGCCAGTATGGTTATGGCAAGTTAAAAAACCATGGCCAGATATACAGCAAAGTTAAATCCTCTGACAACTCTCGTCATGAACAGATTCGATAATCGCTCAGCCAGAAATCGACCCTAGCAGCAAACAAAGCGTTGTTGTGGGGGCCTCAGGGAGCAATTGTGGAGACCGAAATAGACCAAAAACTCTTTACGCGCAACGTGGCAATATGTGATGCTACATACAATAAATTCCTCAAATCAACCTATGTGAAGGGTGCGCGATTGGGCAAATTTCCAGAGCGTGTAAAGAGTAGCATCAGCATTCGTATGTCCACTTGTGTGTAGTTGGCCCGTTGTGTTTCGCGTGAAGATAATTTTCTCGTTGTAATCAATGACAACTGCAATAAAATAACAACAGGAACAATAATCATGTTCAACATTATATGTTTCTTTCTTGTGCGCGACGAGCTCAGATGAAAAGGTTTAGTCGTGCGGCTCAGCTACAAAACAAGGATAAAAACTTTCAACATTATTATGTTATTTTGAAACGTCAAGCGCCAAGTGCTGTTATATATCTCAGAGGAGAGGCGCGTGTTGTGGATAGCAACAACAGCCATCAGAATTTTCATTATACTCCATTTTTACACTGTGCGCAGCGCGCTCTACCATCACTTTAAGGAGACAAGTTCGCGTTGTCAACAACAACCACAACACCAACCACCACCCCCAAATTGTTCCCGATTCACCAAGACTTCAACAGGCGCTTTGTAGCGCACACGAACAAAAAACAAACAACCACAAAAAAACAACAACAAAAGATTTCAGGGTCGGCAACATCCAACCATCTACACTGTAAATGGGCTCCCTCTTGACCGTCAATAAGAGCAACAACTACATTCAATATTTCGTGGGATGCGAACCAGAGGGTTCTATCTACCAAAAGTTTCTTTGTGGAGTTTTTCATTGAAAACGATGGGGTATGACCTTCTTTATATACACCAATGTGGTGCTCTGCGGGTCATTTTGTAACATAGTAACGGGCGTCACAATTTAGTTCTATCTAGAGAAGTTGGCGAACGTGAGAAATATAAGGTTCTCTCTGGGATCAGTTGCGTCTTTATCTTCACAAAGGAGCGTGATTGTTTTCTCTTTCCTTCCCACACAGGTCTCGCCTCTCTTTTGTCGTCCCTACAGCCCCTGCTGATTGCACGGTAATCTCCCATTCTTACTGTCTTTTCGTCTTCTCTATGGGACTACTCACGCTTCTTGGAATATCACAATCAATCAAAAAACTATTCATATTTTGACAATTCCTATGTCTACGTTGCACAACGATTTGAACAAACTAACCTTTTTGTGGTTACATAAAATCAGTCATGTTGATACTACTTGGAAGAAAGTTGTCTTGTTAGTAACGAGGGCTGGGTACAAATGAACTGGCTTACTGAATGCAAGAAGTCAATTACGCCAGTCTGAAATATCGAGAATACGGAAGCCATTATCAAGAGAAAAGATAAATGATATCAACTACCATGAGTTGGATGCCCCAGGTTGGCGTAACGTATTACAAAGCAATTGCGAAGAAAATAACCATCTTGAGAAACGTTCATATGGAACAAATCTATTTGCTTGCAGCGTTTAAAAAAAGTCTTTCCATTGCTCAATGCCCTTTGGCCGCCGGCGAGGCTCACCCGGAGGAGACGGGCGCGTTGAAGTCGGCGCTCAGCTCCAGGTCCACCACGTCCTGCAGCGCGCCGTCGAAGGCCAGCGCCAGGAAGGTGTCGTCGGAGCCCGGGCGCAGGCGCAGCGGCTGCGGCGGCAGGCGCGCGAAGCTCTGCAGGAAGTACTTGCCCGGGCGGCCCTGCTTCTTCAGCTCCTGCGCACACCAAACTGCGCATCGAGCCACTCGCGCCACGGAGATCGCGCGGGAGGCGCCGGTGACGTTGTTTACAAGCCAAGGCGGAAGCCGTTTTCTAATAAACTTGTAACATCGGTCGTGAGCTGTTCAATACTCTCCATAACACGCCCTTCTTATGAGAAAAAAATATAAATAAGAAATACATTTTCTTGGAATAAGGTTAAATCATTAGCTACAACTGATTTATTTCGATTACTTGAGTGTGTCAAGAAGAAGAAATGATTTGTCAAAAAGCAGAACTTTCATTTGTAGATGTACGATAGGCGAGGCAGACATTTCTTCGCGAGACTACGATTATAAAGCAGGAGACTTTTCATTTCTGTGTTTGGATAAGAAACCAGCTCTTTTCTTTACAGGCTTACGTATTATCAAGCATTAAACCGTGTCCATTTCATTTCTTTGTAGACCTAACTTTGTGCAATTCTGTGCAGGTCTAGGTTAGCATAAGAAAACGTTATTTTGGAGGCCTATATATTCTTAAAGAGTGAATCCTTTCTTAGTCAACCCATATTTGCATACCTAACACGCTATTTTTTTACGCCCACAAGTGATGAAGCAGCAAAGGTTTTAGCTGGCTTTCGTTTAGTAACAGATCTTTTTTGTATATTTGCAATTGGTTAAGAACTTTAGTTTCTTTGTCGGTCCAAGTTAGCTTAAATGACAAACCATTTCTTTATAGGCCAATAATTTCTTCACCGGGTGAACATTTCGTTTCAGAGGTACGTTTTCTTAAACGGTGTATGAGTGAGAAGAGACCGCTTTGGCAGGACGAGAAACAAATGAACGCGATGCAGGGCGATGGCGTTGCAAGAAATAATGATAAAGCCATTTCCGAACGAACCCACCGCGTCGCGGCGCCACAGGTCAAGGGGCTGCGCGCGCAGGCAGGAGCCACGGGGCCGCGCGCAGCGGTCGGGCTGCGTGGCGAACGCGGCGAAGCCCACGCCCGCGCGGTCGCACTCGCGCCCGTCCGCCGACACGCCGCTCGCCGGCACCACCAGGAACTCGGCCGCGCCACCTGCCACCCGCAGCAAAAGGACGTTTCCTCTCCCTCTTCTCTCCTTAATGATCGCTTTTTTCTGCTTGCCTCTCACCTTCTCTAACTCCTGCCCTCTACCTCCTGCCCTCTACCTCCTGCCCTATCTCCTGCCCTCTAACCTCCTGGCCCTACCTCCTGCGCCCCTATCTCCTGCGCTCTACCTCCTGGCCTCTTAACCTCCTGCCCTCTACCTCTGCCTCTACCTCCTGCCCTCTACCTCCTGCCTTCTAACCTCCCTGCCCTCTACCTCCTGCCCCCCTAATCTCCTCCCTCTAAACCTCTTGCCCTCTAGCCGTCCTGCCCTCTACCTTCCTGCCCCCCTACCAGGGATGGGAAAATAGTTGGGTTATCTAGAAAAGGTGAATCTTCGAGCCCATGCTACCAGATGTAAACCTATCCTCCCTCTCCCATCGTAAATAAAACGACATGTTTTATTCTAAACCCTTGCTAACTAATAATTATCACTCCTGTGACACGGCTACCCTTCTTAACATATATTCTCCTTAGCAAAATCCATTCCTGCCCTCAAAGTCATATATTCCCACTCCTCCGTCCTTAGCCAGCCATTCAACCCATTCTCCAAACCCCACGTTCCACACTATGTGCGCTCCTGTACTATCTCCTGCTCTGGTAATCTGCCAAACTAGGCCCCGCTGCTATAATCTCTCCCATTGCCGCGTCTACTGACTTGAACAGCACAAACAAGTAAACAATTGCGAGTGCGCGAGTGCGTGCAATAGCAGTGCCGCTGCGTGCGGGTCGTACTGTGTTGCACCCGGTCGCGTACGAGTAACGAGTACGGAACCACCCGCGAAGTTGACCCTTTGAGGCACCTATTTTCTGACCTACGTGGTTATGGTTTTATTTTCAATAGCTGAATACTTCCTGGAAATTCCTTGGAGGGGCGCATCGTTAGCATTCCGAATTAGATTTCACCGATCTCACTTCTATTGTATATCATACAAGCAGTTTCCTCAGCTCGGGCTTTATGCGTGCAGTGCAGCAGCTAATCAGTCAACCGTCATATATTTCTCTCTCTACTTCAATAACCATTCATGCTATGACGTTTTGCAACACGCCGTTGTGAACAGCGCGTGCACAAGACTCCGTGTACAATAGTAATGTGAAGGCGTGGAGCGCCGCGTGTGCGCGCAGGCTAGGAACCCGTGTTCAACCTTGCCCCTCCTACCTCCTGCCCTACACCCTCTGCCCCTCTAATACCAATCCGCGGCCGCCTTTAGCGCGCGATTGAGGCGGGGGCCGCTTCCGCCTGCCCTGCAACGTACCACGTCCTACCTGGCGCCGCGCGTGGCGGGCCTCCGCCGCCTCTGGCAAAAGGTCTTCCCTCTAAGTCCTGCCCTCTAAGTCGTTCCCTCCGTCGCTGCCTCACCGTCGGCCTGCGGGAAGGCGGCGCCGGGCGCGTCGGGCGGCTGCGGCACCAGGAGGCGCACGTCATCCGGCTGCAGAGCCAGCCCGCGGGGCGCCACGCGCGGCGCACTGTACGTGAAGGCGAACGCCCCCGCCTCATCGCGCACGCGCCGGTTGAACACGTCCAGCCTGCGCACACGCGCGCTCACGCCTTCACATTACTATTGTAACACAGTCTTGTGCACGCGCTGTTCACAACGGCAGTTGACAAACGTTAGCATGAATGGTATTGAAGTAGAGTAAAATATGACTCGACTGATAGCTGCTGCACTAGCAATAACCGCCGGAAACTGCTTGTATTACAATAGTAATATCGCTGGAATCTAATTCGAATGCTCAAACGATGCGCCCCTCCAAGAATATCCAAATATTCACTTTGAAAATAAAACCATAACCACGTAGGTCAGGAAAATAGGTGCCTCAAGGTCAACTTCGCGATGTCTCCCGACTATTCGTTATCTCGTCGCCCGTGCACACAGTACGACCCGCACGCACGCATGCTTTCACCTCGCCACTCGCAATTGTTACTTGTTGTGCTGTTCATATACGCGGTGGGATAGCGGCGGGCCTAGTTTATTACCATGCAGGAATACAAGCAATTTGGACGTGGTTGGAATGGATTAATGCTTAGACGGGTAGTGGAAAGTGACTATGAAAATAGGATTCTTGCTAAGGAATAATGTTAGATACCTCACGTTAATTATTAAGTTAGCAAAGGTTAGAAATAAAACATGTCGTTTATGCTTACGATGGCAGAGAAGATGTGTTACATCTGTGGCTCAAGATCACCTTCTAGATAACCCCACTATTTACCATCCTTATACATCAATAGTCATCGTTTGCACAATGCAACATGAGACTTTCAGGCTTACAACAGAACTTCAGGTACGTTGGGTTAAATTTGCGGCTCAGGCTCATCTTTGAGGTAACTCCAATTATTTACCCTCCTTGTCTATCAAAGGCAATCACCTACACAATCATCCGCACCGCGATAACCGACTCCGTTGGCCTCAAACGGCCTTCGCTTCGTGACGTCTCGACCAAGATGCCTCTGCGCCCGAGACACCGACTGGGGCGTAATGAGTAACCTTGAGGTGTCCGATTTGTTTATGGGTCTTGCAGTGAGTTGATATTTGTGTGCGGTCATCAACCACGTACTCAATAACAAATTTCCATAGATAAACTGGCCCGCGAACGTTCTGCTCTGATCCCAGCACCAGTACTTGTATGGTTGTCCCTGAGAAACGTAATGAAATTGGTACTGAGGTTCTATTTGATGGAGTGATATGAATGATGTGTGAACAACAGTAATATGAGATTTCCCCCACAAACTGCATGTGCATCGGCCGCGCTTTTGACCCGGGTACCCACGCCGGTGGCGGAAAGCTCACTTAGGACTGCGGATCGATTCACGGAACGATACGCAGTTCACGCTGTGCGCAGCATCAAATCAAGTGGATTGCACATTTAACACATGTTGGGCATGCGTAGAGTGTTATTACTCACCGGACGGCCTCCCCGCGCGTGACGTCCACCCAGCGGCAGCCGGCGGCGTCCGCCCGCCGCTCGAACACCTCCACGCTCACCGCGTGCGCCACCGCCGGCTCCGCCACGCCGTACGCCGAGTACCTGCTCGCACGCGCCCGCCCTCGACACCTCGCACCACACACGCTGCGCGGGGGCTTAGAGCTTGTCAGGCTGGGTGGAAGATATCTGGTTGGGGAAAAACCCCTGGGCGACATAGAGCGGCACCGGATCTGTCCATCCAGCGGGGAAGATAAAAAAAACACTCCCTGCACTTACGGGACTAACGACCTTAGCGGTTCACGCGCTCGAAATCACTCGTCAATCAATTAAGCAAGCCCTAGAGAGCGCGGGCGTGCATTAGCCCGCACGTCGGAAAGTTCCTTTAGGGATTTGGGTAAGCGTGAGGAAGAGTCATTATTTTGTGTTCCCGGGTGAGTCACCTGCCGGAGTCATTAGTTCAACTACAGTTGCGCATGTTGTAAGCGAGAGGTGCCGGTGCTCCTCTTACATTGAAAGTGAGAACCGACACCGGCCCACACGGCTGCTTGCGCGGGTTACCCCCTTCAGACATCTCCGCCACCTGGCCACCATACAAGCTCTAAGCTCCCTACTGATTTTACGAACAGTCTCCGACTACGTTGCCAGACTCCGCAAAATGTATTTTGTAATGTTTGACAGCCATAGCGCACGCATACTAACCCGTTTCTCTTCATTTGTCTTTTTTCACCTTAGTTAAAGTATTCTATTGAGTACATTCTACACTTCGATTTTGCTGCTTTCTAGTTGTAAAAATTGATAATTTAAATTTTATTCACTTTCTTCAAACCTCTTCTCAGGCCACCTCAACTTTCAGACTGCATTACGTAGGAATGTAAGACAACTAAATAGCTATCACGAAGACACAAGTAGTCAGGAAGGCCAGATACAAAAGTTTCCAAGGCATACTTGTCCGTCTTCACCAAATACAAGCAGATAAATTATTTTAGTTTAATTGATGAAATTGACGTCAATTATGCATATAAAGAGGGAAAATAGTGAATACTTAACATTATACATATTTAAGCTGGCTCAACAGTTAAGATGTTATAATACCTCAAATAAACCACATGAAAATAAAACGTCTTAGGTTAATTTTACTTAATAATATTTCTATAAATTGCTTGAAAGCAGAAAAATCATTATAAAATATACTACCTTATTTCACATTCTGAAAATGAGTAGAATAAAGATGTGTATGAGCTGCGGGCAACTTAAATGTTTACACACCATTGAAACGATTCTTTGCAACTTCCATGCACTCCACTGTACCTACCACGTTAAAACTCCGCCTTCGGCGAGTGCCGCGTGTCGCTGTTCAGATTTTCGTAAACACGAGGGCTTCACGGTACAGAGAACCAAAGTTTGTTGCTAAGCGTTGGATTAAGTAGACATTTTCATTGTTGAAGGATAGAATTAGCATTGTTACATGAAACTGGGCTAGGTGTCAAATGATGGTAAGTTTCACTAGAAAATAGAATTTACAATTTGAAACAAAAAAATCGAACATTCGTTTGAAATAAAATATTTTTTTGCGTTTTAAGCAAACTTGCCCAAGTCCAAATGGGTATTTACGAAATAAATATCATCAGACACCATATTAGAATAAGGAATTAAAAATTATCGAACGTAGGCGTACGCCCATGTTTAAAAGTACCAGAGTATTGTAATAAGATGTCATAACACAAATATCGTCCGTTTACTGCATTTGCTAATAATATAATCTAATATTAATTGAATATTCTATAAATTTCCTTTAAATTTCCCTATGCGTTCTGCGAGAAGAAACCCACTGATGCTGTCAAAAGGTGTTAGGCAGCCAATGATATTTAAAATGTTTCTATTAATATTCCTCAAAATACACATTACAAATAGACAAAACTATACATTACTGATTCTAAATTACGAATTGTTGTGTTTACAATTATTATCCTCTACTTGTTGAAGAGATACGGATTAAAGAACAATTGTGTTCTAATAATTCGAAATTGACATCCGTTTTGTAAAATGTGACTTACGATTAAATGGATACAAATATTTTACGTAAGGTTATAAAAACTTTAGAAGCTTTTCATATTGATGAAAAGTGGTGAATTTTCAAATATTTAGAATAGCTTATTAGATAATTTGGTAGGTCAGGAACATACTTTACTTGAAGTTACGCACAAAATACAAAATATATAATTTGTACATTATGATTTATAATATATATATATATATATATATATATATGTGTGTGTGTGTGTGTGTGTGTGTGTGTGTGTGTGTGTGTGTATATACGGTATCGATTAATATTGAAGTTTGGAAAAATTTTGAATTGTGTATCTGTTCAGAGGAAGGACAAAAGAGGATATAACAGTCGTTCGGACAAAAACGGTTATCTAGGCTCTTGGCGGTATCTCTCTTATGTTAATACTTTAGATGTATGTGCAGTTTGATAGTAAAGGATGACGTTTGAGAGACAGAAGAATACTTTTTACCCGCGAAGGATAACTTGGTGTAGACGAAAGGTATTGAGAGCGAAGGAATTCTTGAGTTTCTGTGCCGAAGTTTGGATGTAAAGGAGCACATGCCAAATAGAAATAAAAAAAATAGTCATTAGGGATTAAAACACGTTATCTGCATTACAAGAATGATAAAGGAATTACGTGAGTTATACGTATAAATGAAGAGAGAATTAGAACTTAATATCTCTATAATTTCTGTTGATTTACGTGAAAACATATTTGTTAGGGGGAAAATGCTCGATTTGTTTTCGTTATGTTTTGGGAATCGTCAACTGCTATGGATAGTAGTCCCGTAAATATAGTGAATGGGGCCTTCGATGCATGGTGAGATTCGGCGCGGTCCTGCATATCGATTTGTGGGAGCTGCCCCCCCCCCAGGTGCCCCGTCCGGAACGTCACTTTAGGTGGCAAAAGCTCCAAGCTCCGCACTGGGCTCTTAATACGAGTAGTGTGAGTGGAGACAAAAAGGAGGAAGAGAAAGGGAAGATGGCCCATTCATTAGGGCATTCCTCTGGCATTTGCCCAGGGTTTTTTTCAGTAAATAATAGAAGTATCCTACTTCAATTTGAAACCAAACTACAAATAATGCCTTCAGAATAACTAATGTTTAATCTAACATCTTAGTGATTACAAATTGGGGTTCATGAAACCTTTGTATTTAATTTCGAATCATATTCGTTGTTAGTTATGATAAAATATTTTTCCAGTCACCTGGAAAGACTCCTCCTTCCCAGATTACCACAGTGACATAAAGAGAACGTCAGCCGAATCGTGGCAGGGAGAGTCGATTCTGCGAAGGCAGAAGGAGAGGGTGGAAATGCGGAATCCGATGGGGTAGGTGTGGATTACTCTTGTAATCCAGGTGTGCTTGTTGCGTCCTGCAGGAGGAGATTACAAGCTTCTGACGCAAACACTTCTGTCTCCATCCTGGATTTCCCCACTCTCGCTTCATTGCGAAATCGGACCCTAGCAACGGGCGACAAGGCAGAAAGGGAAAGAGGAGTGGGTTATAGCGGCGCTGCGTTTCTGTAAGATAACTGCGATCGTAGGGATAACAATATTTTTTAGAAACAATGTTCGTTGGAAAGTGCATATCATACAAAACTGCGATTAAAAAGCAACTAAAGATTTTTTTTCTTGATATGGAATGTGAAGTTTGATGACAGATTTCGAAAGAAATCCAAAAGCTTAGTGAGTCATAAGCGAAAATTGCACATTTATGTCACTGCATCAACATTCACGCCATGTACGATATATAGTGTATGGACATATTTTCGAAAACATAAGAATCAAAAATATTTGAGAATTATTAAATACATAATTTATATTGAATTAATGACATAAACAGTTTAATGTCACTGCGTAAACATTCATTTCAGGTGAAATATCTAGTATATGGATATGTTTTGGAAACACAAATGAGAAAATGTGTTTGAATATTATAGGAAACATTGACTTTGCCAACAAATCTAAAACGAAAGGAAAATTTGTCCCCAAAAAGTATTCGGGTAATTACGACCTAACACATGGTTTATAAAGGTGACAGAACTGTAGCTAAACTCTGTTGACATCCGCATCTAAAACGAAGGCGCAATACGGGCACGGCATCCGTGAAGGGCTAGGGGGGGAGGGGAGGTTCAAAGGCCACCGCAATAGCAGTTGCGATGAGCTCCGGGCTTGAAGGGGGCCTTGCTCCACGAACGTAGCTGATGAATTTGAGTTCATGTACCTGGGAGTTAGAGTGATCCACGAGCATTATCACAGTGCTCATATGGCGGGCCGCACGAGCAAGCGGTGAAGGAGTGAGCGGGAAGGTACGCGGAGGGGTGAAGGGGCGCGTCCTGTAGTGAAGGGGCCACAAAGGTCGGCATCGGCAGCGGAGAGGCTCAGGGCAACAAGACGAGCCCCGTACAACTTTAAGCGCACATCAAACTTTGTGGATGGGGGGACTCCAGGCGGGGTAATATGAGGCGGAAAGAGAGTGGAATCCAAAAGGGGAGCGAAACCGTGGCGGAGGGACGGCTGAGGCGGGGCAATATGGGAGAAGGGGAATGGGAGACTGGGTTTCTCAGTGCCGAGCAGCGCGGGTCGGGTCGGGTCTGGTTGGATTGGCGCAGGACGTGGCAGTGTTGGGCAAGACAGTCTTCAGTGAGACCGTGAGTGTGTCGGGGACGGACCACGTGGGGCTGGGCATCGCAATGTGCGAGTAGGTTGAGTCGGGACGGGGTGCGTGGAGGCAGGGAGGGTGCACGAGATAAAGGGAGGATGTTGAGGAGTTCGGGGGGGGGGGGGAAGGAGACGGTGAATGGGCGTGAACTGTCCGCTTATTGTGATGGATGCCAGCTGGCAACGGCGGGTTCGCTAGAGGGATGTGATTAAATGGGATACGTTGAAGAGGGGCGGGGACAAAGGAATTGAGGGAAAGGGGGCTTGCGGCGGCGGGGACGAGAGAGCACCGGCCTGCGCGTGGCTGGGGGACGTGGCGAAGGAAGAGGGGGCGCGTGACCGGGAGCGGGAGAGGGCGGGGCGAGCCCAGCCAGGGCGCGGATGAGCGTTGGCGAGGGGCGGAGGACAGAGGGACAGAGCGGGTGGGGGCGAGGGGTGCGGCGCTGATTTACTGCGTGTGCGGCTGAGCAGAATGAGGCTGCGGGGCGCCAGGAGGGTTATGACGCGGCAGGCACCTGGGCCATAAGCGCGCAACGACCTCACGGCGCCGCTCGCGCGCTGCTCCCAGTCGACGCAGTTGCACGGCCACGTCTGCGCCTTCAGTTCACTTTTCGAGCCACCGGTAATAAATACACATTTCTTAACAATGAAAGATCCATCTAATACACAAAAATCAAAATTTCCTGTCTTTTATGCCCTTCATCCGATTGTGATAAAACTTCATGAACTTATTGGTTGCACTTGCGCGAAGAGTATAGGCATAGTACAAAGGCATTGTGCTTATGTCTGTCCTACATAGACGCACGTTCATTTTATGCGTTTATGATGACTCAAGCGCCCCTGAACAGAAGCTCTACGCAACCCGCCCTACCCTCAAGTATTAAGCGCGTCTTCGTTGCATATTCTGCCCCTGCAATTGTAAAATATCGACCGGACTTACGTATCACTTCAACGTTATCTCGGGCAAGTCGATGAAATTTCTGCAAGACGTGGCATGTCTCAACTTGAGGGAGAAGTTTTTATCAATAATATACTTGACAACCATATCCAAACCAGGAAATAGAACCCATACTTGCGAGAAAGTCTTTCGTTTATTAAAATTGTTGCAGCGTTTAGCGTAAAACGCGATTTACAATCATGTGACCAGTTGCGTGTGAAGTGCAATACATTGCAATAGCGAAGCATTGGCGGATAGGTATCAACTATATATAAATAACTAGATATAGACTATGTGCAAGACATATTCGACTATTTCTTATGTATAAAATTTTAAACTTGTATTGTTTGTAAAATTACAAAAAATATTTTATTTTTCAACTACTTGGCCAACTACTTTAAGTATAATGTAACACACACACACATACACATATGTATGTATGTATGTATGTATGTATATATATATATATATATATATATTTATATATATATATACACACGTACATACACATATATATACAACCAACTATGGTATGTATTACAAATATTTTTAAATGAATTAGATTTTTTTAAATTGCAAAAAAAGGCGCGGTTTTGAATACTTTTCTCTATTATTAGCACTCGAATGGTGTCGTTGTCTTTCTGTAACTGTAAGGGCGCCCATAGGAGTAAAAGCGCTCTCCCTACCTGTCCTTGTAAATCGCGGACGCCAGCCCTTTTGAAGAGAAGGCATCGTGGTCAGAGGGCAGATACGAAGAAAGCAATAACTCAAGTTTTTCGAGGCTACTAACCGAGTGTTAATATTATTGCACCACGCATGTCTGTAGAACATGCGTAATCTGCAGAAACAAAGACAGCAAGATGGCAAGTGCTTTGAGACTAGTATTCGAGCGCTACGCATGTGGGCGAAAGAAGCGCTAGTGCTGTGCAAGAGGGAGAGGGAGAGGCTGACCAGTGATCGCTGAAGCGCAGGCAGTGCGCGCTCTCGTGGTAGCGGCGCGCGTCCACGTTGGGCGGCGCGCTGTCGTCCTGGCAGTCCTGCCCGCCGCGCACCTGCCGCCCGTCCGGCCCCACCTGCGCACCGCCGCGCCGGCTCTCACCCACGCGCACACGCGCGCGCACAGCGCGCCGGCGGCGGCTGCCAAGGGAGCCAGGTCCCTCGTCCGCCTTTGGGACGCGTCTACGAGTGTGTACTAGGCCCACCGTATTGGGTCAATTGCGCTGACGGTGTCCCCTACGCTTCGCTCTACCTTAGTTCCCACACTCAGGGGAAAAGGCAGACTTGCGGCGAACATGACGTGTACTCCCTTCACTCAACTGAGAAAGCTCGCCTACTCGAGCTTCTCTTCGTCACTCAATTACAAAACTTGAGACGATTTTGAAGGAAAGCTACAAGTCTCTTTTGGGAATCGCACCATGGGAAGGTAGGACGCTGCCCATGAGCCACTTACGAGCTCTTTTGAATGCAATGACCAAATACAATATTTGTTCAGTTGTTTCAGGAATAAAGTGTAATTCTTGAGGTGATACCTATAAGGAAATTGATTTCGATCGAGCGTATTTTATGCGCGTATTTTAAGCGCCGATAAATCTGTTGAAATCCCTTTCAAGAACAGTTATCAACCTTTCCTTCTCTTGCGCAGCGGTCGCCCCTATCTCAAGGCGACGATGCACTCAAAAGAGAGAATGTTTTTAATGCAGTCCTATGGTGGCGCACGAGGAGCTCCTACCTTGAATTATCATCAAGAGATTGTCTCCTTCCACTGCAATGCTTCACTTCCCCTGTTCGAGTACACATCACGTGTCACTCCGCTAACGGCCGGCCCATGAGCAGAGGCCAGTGCTCGCGTGCAAACGTCGGCGGCTGACGGAAACCCCATAGACCCCTTATATAATATTATCATCTCTTATCTTATCGCATGCAGTAATCTAATTGTTTGTATTAATGTTAATCAGTTTATGCAATTGACTGCTCTCCACTTCAGAAACATAAACGAGCCGCTACTGCGCCAGATGCACAATCGTAACTTTTACTTCACAAGTTTACTATTATTTCCTACGTATTATAAATACACGTTTTTGTTTTTAAGCTCCATCACCGCTAAAAGTTAATTATGTCATGTAAGGAGAGGATCTGATTTTGAAAGAATTGAGAAACACAGAGGAACAGTGATGTAGCGAAGATCTCAGACCTCAAGAAAATGTGCCCAGGTGACACTTTTCCCCACAGTACGTCACACACAGTTCTTAACTGTTTTTACATTAAATAAATAAAATTATCTTTCACGATATATTAAAATTTCGACGGGCAATATTAACTAATTATTTATTACATTATGGAATAATGTTTCTTACTCCACATCTGGGAGTTGGAAATGGAATTCCAAAATCATGTAATGTAATTACGCACAATTTCCACCGAAATCATTGAAAATGTAACTAACAAATCCTTTATGCCGACCAACAAGAAAAGGTATTAGCTACTTTACCAAAAGTTTCATGTGATGTAGATATAAGAAAAATCCGCTTGTATTTATCTACCACTTTGGATTTATAGATCACTTCGAAGATATACATTTTCTGTAAATCTCTTACATTACATGTTTACATGTTTCTAATGTAAATATTTACACTATTTACTACACACACAACACACTGCTTTACATGTCCCAGATATGGAGAAACACTAATCACAGTTTTCAATAAGAAAAACTAATTTCAAACGTTAATTATAACTTAACGTCATTACGCCGATACACACCAAGAGCACAGAAGCTGTTCAAGGTTGTAGAGTGAGGCGACAGCCGAGGTTTATAAACAACCAAGCTTGTTGTTTGTGTTATCGATCGTGTCTCATTCAATACTGTTCTAATGCCATCTTCCTATTAGAAAAAATAATATAAATAACAAACACCTTTGTTTTTAATACGTAGGCGTACAACACCATTTCCATTTCAAATCGATACGATTGTTCTTTCAGATGCGGCATTTACGATACCAAATTTTTATCGTAAGAATATATGAGAATTTTTTTACTGGAAGTAAATGGCTAGTAAAAATATTATTGTAATTTTTGGTATGTTTAGGGCATCTGGTCGAGACGAACCTGTGTCATTCACTATTGATGATAAAGAAACCACAAGAAAGGTGTGCTAGTTACACTGAATTGTACAAAAAGAAAAATACATTGATTTTAACATCCAATGACTATCTTCCATTCAATGCATATAACTTGTACAAAAAAGATGCTAACCTATGACATCTAACCAAGAAACTAGACGATTTTTCGTGAGTTATAGCAATTGGAAATGCACCAAAAGGTTGTGAGCATACACACAAAAGGAGACACTAAAAAAGCGGAATTTTAAAAATTAGACTCTCTGTAGAGGGCGATGACTCAGGGCGATGATGACACTTCAACGATCATCGGCCACAATGCTAGTCGTAAGCGGTAGCAATCTGCTCTCATTGAAAGAACGTGGAGGTGGGGAGTTCTCGTCAGTAGTAGAAAAATATATTGAATCGTCGTTATCGAAAATTATTAAAATTTCTTATCAGTTATTCAGCACCCGTCGAGGTTGCATCAACTCCAAGATATTCAAGCACATCGACGTCAGAACCTTTGATCTGTTTCGAAGACTACAAATTAGGTATAATAATAATAATAATAATAATAATAATAATAATAATAATAATAATAATAATGATAATAATAATAATAATACCAACTAAAATCCGACAAATACAGCATACTAGTATTTTGCCGTAAAAGAACAATGGCGAGTGTAGAAGTGGAAAACCATCCTCAATTGTTACTATCAGCAAACTGGCCGTGATACAAAAACTCTCTTTACAAGATCGCTGGAAGAATCTCTCCTCGGAGAAGAGCATTATCATGGCCTGCAGAAGTCGTTATGAATCAGCACTGCTCACTAGTCAGGAATTTATGGGGGACAATGCTGGTTTTGAAAGCCATTCTTGAAATTTGTATTGTTATTGTAGCATTTGACAACTATTTATCTCTATTTTACCAATCTGGAAAAACAGTTATTTATGGTTTATGTGTTAGAATTCGCTTAATTGGTTTTTTGTAGATTTTAAATATGTCTGTGCTTACCATGATCTGATATTGTAATCTGGTGGTATCCATGTGAAACCGCAAAACTTTGAGAATAAACAAATATAATATAAAATAATATAATAATAATAATAATTAATGATTTCTCATCATGTTCATGATTACTATAAAAAGAAGTTATAAGTTAAAACAATAGGAAATATTTACTTAAACAGTGTTACTTTCGTAGGTGTTACTTATGATTGTTGTATCATCTGTTTTGAAAGTCTAATAAATAGTTTGAAGATCACTTGGCTCCAAGGCCGCGGCCGTTTGATATCTTAAACGGCAAGCGGACCATTAATATTACGTTCCACTTTTTGGGTTGCTGTTAGTGCAGATTATACGTTAACAGAGAGTATTACGAAAAGGATTTAAGACAAGCGTTACCGATGTATTTAACGCTGTCAGTTAAGAGAATTCTACGAAAATGTGTTTGGAACACAAGATGCCTGCTACTGCAAGCGAAAAGGTATTTCCTTAAATTAGTTTTTTTTAAAAGACAGACTGGTATGTTCGAAAACATATTGAACCACACAGCCCTTAAACACAAATAACAGTCTTGGTGGTGATTGAAGGCTTCGGTTATCGCTCGGTTTGCAAATTCATTCCACGCCAGTTATTTGTGCTGAAGCATACGCCCTTAATGGACAGTCAATAACATAAATTCTCGCCCAGACGCCCAGAGCCCTCGAATGTAATTTGGGGCGCCTGCGCTCTCCGGCGAGCGCCAAGCGACGATTCGACGCACCTAGGCCCGCTCTGTTACCTCTTCTCCCCACTGGCGAGAGAGGCGGGAGCGGCGATGCGGGCACGCGTGGCGGCGGCCGGGCGGGCGTCGGGCGGGGCCGCGGCTGGCCTGTTCTCCGCCGCCCTCGCCCTCGCGGCGCGCCGCGGGGGCGGCGGCGGGACAGTGGCGGCGCGCGCGGCGGGAGGCGGTCGCGGCGGCGGGCGCCGCGGAGCTGCGCAAGGTGCGATGCGATCGGGCGCTGCTTCGAATTGAGCCCTGGCGGTGGCGGATCCGGGGGGCATTGACGGCGACGGTACGTCCCCGAAAACCTTAAGCTTTTGTTTGTTACTTTCTTTTATTTGGCAAATTTGGTTTAAAAACATTTGTGTTAGAATTATATAATTGCTAGAGGAACCCAGATGACGTTCTGCTCTTCATCTCCCTTTCTCTCTCTCTTCGTATCTCCCCAACAAAAAAAGTAATAGAATGTTCAATTAGATCTTATCTTGTAGATTACGGTGTGAGAATCGTTTCTTTGAGGTTTTAATGCCCTAGACCACTTCGTTTAGGACTTATTTAACGAAATAGATCCCAAAAAACCCTGCCAAGAGCGTTTCGGATTGCATTTCACATGGATATTTAGTTTTGTTCTATAGCGCCATCTAATGAATTTGTCCGATATTCTAATAGTTATTTAGCTATTTGAGGAGAAGATGAATTAAAATTGGATCTGCCATTCTTGAGTTATAGATGCTCTAATTAACCCTACTTTGTTTTATATATTGATTAAAAATATTCTATAGTATCATATTTACACTAAAAATAATATACAATATAATGACAACTATATTTACTATATGACCTCCCAAAAAATGATGGATCCGACCCTGAGTACAGATACAGTGAAATTAAGAAATCGATGGCTTAGAGGGGGATTCCAAACCCTTTCTTTCATCTACCCGTTTTAAAAGAAGGGTTGGCTTTATCTACGAACATACATTTTTCTATGTAATATGCCGTGATTGTTTAAATAGTCTATTACATCGCCCAGCTGTTTCAACTCGCCATTCTGCCTCCACCGGTGAATTACTAAAACGACGGAGTGAGCGCAGTATTCCAGCAGCAACGATTAGATCCTACGCATAATAATTCCGACAAACACAGATTTGTCGACCGTAAAAGAAGCAGTGAACATAATTTTGGCTCGACCACAACGTCGACCAGTTTCCTCTTAATTGTCAATGTGAACGGTATAGTACTCATGTGCTCGTATGCAATAAGAACGACATCATTCAAGATTTCTATTTGCATCCGAAAAAGTTTGATAAGGGAATAATTCACTTCCAAGGATTGCGAGATTACTTGGAGCAGGATTGCGCTTTGCTGGAGGTCTCATGGGAATCCACACCTTGCTGTGCGAGAGATCAGCGCAAGAATCTTCAGAGAAGAAAATTTCAGCGCACACACTCACACTCCAAAATTCAACAAAGGAAAAGCGAGTGCAGTATTGTGAGTTAAAATGAACTAAATTTGTTTGTGTAGAGTTTACCACATCTCCAATGTACTATAACTTTAAATTACCTAAATCAAGCAAAAGTATATTCATATTCTTCGACCACGAGGCAGTAAATTACACGCTCAAGGACAGGTTTCGCGTGTAGAGAGGAGAAACTCCAATCGCCGATACTTAAAGCCAGAGCGCGTTGTATGTACATTTTTGTCACAAAAAGGTTATTAAATATTTTGAACTATTGCCACAGGTCATTCTTTTAAATTTATAAGATTATTATTTATTACCTAGGTACAGGTGAGTGTTAATGTATTTTAGAGAAAATTTGAACATTACATCTTTATTTTTTAAATTGTAATTTAAAAATGATAGGAGATCAAAATGTTGATTTAATTCGAGTCGATAAGCATACTGAACTCATTGTTTCTTAGAGTTAACAGAATATATTTACAAATACGGACTAGTTAGGAAGGGTAATTTATTTTGAACATGTATGTTACAAAACGCTCAGTTGCTGCCTTTTAGAATACATTACGCATTCATTACCAAAAACGGCAGAAAAATATTTCTTCACAATTTCCATTCGGAGGAGAAATCTGGAAATACTCTGTCAATAAATATTAGGTATGTGTTTTTTATTTGAGTACCGTTAGTGTTCGAGCCAATGCTGGGGTATTTCTATGATGAAAGGGAACATGTGACATTACGATTGCTTAATGGATTATTTAGTGTTTTTGGACGAGTGAACTGATATGGTCGTTAGTTCAGTAAGAGCGTTGAATGTTTTTATAACAGCAGGTGGCGGTAATATACCTCTCGTGGTGGTGGCGGTGACATTCAGCGCCGACTTAAATGTCGACTTGCTGGCTTGTCCGAACTCAGATCTCTTGCCAGCGGGGCACCGCCCCAATCGGAATAAACTCTAAGCCTCAGACTGTCTCCCGACGTGTGTGGTAGGGTATATCTCATTATTACTCGTAATCCTCACAGTACAGCATGTTAAGAAGTTTTAAATAAGAGAATGTTTGAGACGCTCATAGAACTATACAAACCAAACCTCTGAGCGACAGTAAGAACAGATGTGGACGGACCTTGCTATCCAAAATGGCCGCCCCCACCGCCCCAAGATGGCGGGGGCGCTCCCGTCGGTACTGGAGGTGGGCCGCGGGGGGCCTCGTCGTGGCGCGGCGAACGTTCTTGTGACTGCGCGCGGCGCCGTGGGAGCGCTTGCGTCGCACGAGTGGCTTTTCCGTCGTGTCTTGGGCGCGGCCGCCCGCGAAGGCCATTTCTTCTTCACGCGACGCTGCCAACGTTTCTACGCTCCCGCTGCCGTCGTCGTAAACGTCGGAAGCACTGCCATCTGAGTGAGCAACAGAGCCCTTCAAATCTGCTGCGGGTAATTCATCATATTTACGATCTGCATTCTTAAACGAATCTTCTGTTGAATGAGTCCCCACAAATCGATGACTGTTCATGGCGTTGGTCACGTTAGTGGAACTGAAAAAACTTTCTGAACTTTTGATTTGTGAGCCTAACATCCCGCTTTCCCCTTCGCGCACCTCTCGATGTACACCAGGGGGTGCAATCCATGAGACCTCGTGACTTTCCAAAGCGTTATCTTCAGGGCGACGATCGCCGACGGCAAATGCGCGCACCCTTTCCTCCACTGACAGAAGCGTCCGCTGACGTCTCACGTAATTTCGATCGGGTGCTTCGCGAGTGTTCGCGGGGACGTCGTCATTAAGCGCGGTCCCGGGATCGATGAAAGTCATCTCATCTGCAGGAGGTCCACGGGCGATTGCGTGGAACTCATTATTGTGATGTTCAAGATTAGACATTTCAAAGTGGGGATATTCATTTACCACTGCTCCGTTCTCGTCTCCCGTGCCCGCTCCGTCGCGAACAAAAAACTTTTGTGTCGCCCCTTCAAACACTGGCGATGATTCCCGAAAATTATTTTTTCGGACTCGGAGGGAAAGGTGCGGATTCATTCTTCCGCTTTTTTTCCTTTCATGCATTTGAAGGGGTGACTCTGTTGGATCGTCAGACTCCAAAATATTTACATCAGATGTGTCGGAAGCATCATTTAGTTCATCCAGACTGCCAGCTTGTGAAGACAAAGAAATTGCCTCAACAAGCTCCGCAATTGTTAAAGGGGGCAGTGTATTCCTTTCTGCGTTTTCGGTCGTATGTGATTTGTAAAGTCGCTCATTGGAAACAAGATGTGACTCTGAACTGACGCGTGGTCTCAAAATTATATATCCTTCGTTCATGTCATCTTGAAAATGCCCTACAGTGAATGCTTCCTTACTTGGGGAATCGTCTATTTTTCTGTCATATTTGTTGTCTGTCAGATGTATTCTGTTGATAGGATTTATTTCAGAAAATGAATTATATATTTTGGAGTGTGTATTATCTTTATTTTGATCAGAATTAATCTCTTTGAAATTAATAGGTTCAATGTTTCCTTCTGGAGTAGTAGCAACAAATATGTTCTGCACAATTTGTAGTTTGTTCGTCGATGGGTTATTGGGACTTGAAAACAATATGTCCTTCGATACTCTCATATTGCGCTCGGGTAAGGTATTCGCGTTTTCTCTCTCTTCGTTGCCAGAAATATTTTCTTCTTTAGGATCTGCAGAGAATTCTTCCTTTTGTTTAACGGGTATTAACTTTATCACAGTGTTGCTTTCAGTAATCACATCTCCATAATCTGAATCCCTATCCGTTTTGCCAATGGAATACGCATGTCCTAATTTATTCCAAGTCTTTATATTATTCCTTTCTCGGTCATTTTGGTTGTGTTTTAATGGCAATGATTTGTCGGTCCCTTCATTGTCAGAAGCACTTTCGTCTGTCAAAGCTTGAGTGAATCGTTCCCTTTGTTTGACGGGTACTACAGTCACGAGATCTCTGTCCAATTTATCAATAGCAGGAGTATTCCTTACGTTATTCCAAACTTGGATATTCTGTATCTCTTGGTCATCTTGGTTATGAATTGGACGCCATGATTTGTCTGGGTAAGAATCTTCCGCCGACTCTTTTCGTAACCCGTCTCGTTCCGACAATATTATGTCTCCGTGTTCTTCACGGTCAGAAAAGGTTTTATCTGTGTGAGAAATAGTTTCAGAATCCCTAGAGGATTCATTAGATTCAGTAGTCTCGACTATTGACGACACGATTTTAATATTGTTAGACACTTCACTCGGTGATTGTTCCCTTTCATATCCGAGTTCTACTGACTTATAGGCGGTAGGCTTGGCAGAGCTTACTTGCATCAGCAAGACGTATAATTTGTCTTCTGTTGTCGCCTTTAAACCCGATTCTGGTTTAGTTGTTAAAACTGATTCAGCTGTAATGCCTTGGGATATCATGTCCTCTCTCGGAGAAATATCAGTTTCATCTTCTGAAGTTATTCTTTGTTCACAATTATCTTGAGATTCTAGCAAATTATTTTCAGATGATGTTGTTTGCGTTGCTCCAACATCGGGCATTTCTTGAAGAGTCCCGCTCCACTCTTGTTTACGATAGGAATTTTCCATAGGATTTTTTGTACTAGATCGAGATCCTTCAATCCTGGAGAACATTTCTTGATAACTTACTTTGTTCCTCGGGAAAAATTTGTTTTCCGTTTTATGTTGTTGTCCATGCCCTGATGAACAGTCGAGTGGAAGCGACTGATCTAACGATGTTTTTAGAAAAGTGCCCCTTTGGGGAGACTTTCTCGGTGAATCTCTGTCAGATTCTTCACACTCGGATGACATTGTGGACCCTGGCGTAGGATTGGGATCGTTTGTTACGTCATGCAAAGGGGAAGCCTTCTCCGCTTTGCGAAGTTTTCCTGGCGAGTTTTCATCAACTTCTTCGCCCTCTGGTGGCATATCGCCCCCCGGCGAAGGCGTACGCGCATTCGCTTCGTCGCGGGAAGTTGCCTTCTCTTGTTTATGTGCTTTTCCCGGCACGTTCGTGTCAGCTTGTTCAACCGCTGGTGACAAAGTGTTATCTGATTCATATCGGGAAGTGGACTTGTCTGTTTTACTCATGTTATCGGGGTTGTTCGTCCACAGGAGTAAAACCCCTGAAACAGAAGCACTTGGTGGCAAACCAGAATTAGTGGGTTGTAATTTAGTACGTAATTCGATGTAATTGCATTTACCAGATTTTGTATCTTTCATACATTCATCTACATTACTTGCTCTGTTATCAGTGTCAGGATCAAATTCTGTTTTTATGTTCTGTTCTTTCGATTTAAATTTAAGTTTGCGATTTTTGGTGGCTACAACTTTAGTAGTTGTACATTTTTTGCTTGTAGTACCTTTTGTTTTCTTTGTAGTTGAACATTTAGTTGTTCCCTTTGTAGTTGAACATGTAGTTGTTCCCTTTGTAGTAGAACACGTAGTTGTTCCCTTTGTAGTTGAACATGTAGTTGTTCCCTTTGTAGTTGAACATGTAGTTGTTCCTTTTGTTGTTGAACATGTAGTTGGTCCCTTTGTCGTTGAACATGTAGTTGTTCCCTTTGTAGTTGAACACGAAGTTTTCTTTGCGAGTGCACCTTTAATTTTTGTCTCTTTTCTACCAACTTTATCTGATTCATCTGGTGCTAAATAACCATTATCGCGATCAGATATTCTGGAGGAGTTATAAGTGAGATTTCCAGTTGTTGAACAGGAGGTTACATTTTCTTCAGAAGAAAAATCAGTCGACGACGGACTGCAACTGAAGCTGATGACTATAAGGTTGTCGTCCATTTTAGTTTTATTGTCACTGTTCGATATTCGGTCATTTTCCAAATCACTAAACATTGAGCTTTTACTACTGGATGCGCCAGGTTCATCAAAAGCGCTTAAATTCGTTTTAATGGAACTTGAGTCGCATTCATCTGAACAGCGTTTACAATACGGACATGGACAAGGACATTTATGAACGCGCATGGGTCCTTTTTTAAAACCTTTTGAAGAGTTTTTCGACACAAAGGAAGGAACGTGGAACCACCCTGTGAACTCACTTCCATACGGAACATTTTGTGGATTTCCTGGAGGATCTACTCGGAACGGCCTGATACTTTGGATTTCGCTGCCCTCCAAACTCTGATCAACGATATCCAGCAATGTTGTCTCTTCGGGTTTTTCAATAACACCGTTCTCTGACTGCGTCGAACAGCTGGCTTCCTCTGGCGCTCGGATGTCTCTTGAGGAGGGGAGAGTTTCTTCAAACGAGAAGCCGAGCTCTCGAGCAATTGGTCCGTGGCACTGGTTCACCATTTCCTGCATTTCCCCAAGACCAGTCTCGCCGCCTTCCTGCACCAAAACATCCACCACTTCTCGTGCGAGGGCTAACGTTGAGGCGCGTCGTTCACGTTCACTAGGGCCGCCGTCAATTGGCTGACCCTCGCCGACTTTGTGACGTCGGAACACATCGTCGATAGCGTCCAGCAGTCTCAATCGAAGCGTTCTCTTTCTGCGTCTGAACTCTCTAAAGTGTTCCAGTGGGTCTTTATATTCTTCTATTTGACTAATATCTCTTTTCTGGCGGAAGTGCGGCCTCCTGTTCAGCAACTCTGCCTCCACCGCCGCCACCATTCGCTCGTACAGAGCAGGAGAAATACCGAGATCGACAGCTCTCGCCGAAACCAGCTCGGGTGCAGAGTCCTGTTGAGACGTTGCTGCTTCTCGATCATCTCGAGTCTTGGGTCTGCTCTTCCTGTGGCCAGTCAACCTCTTCCCGCGATGCTTCAGCTGAGAGTGAATATCAGTCGCATCTGCGATTCCTTCCTCAATGAAAGAAGCTTCGGGAGCCATTCTTTCTTCCAATTCTTCGATTCCTTCGAAACCGTATCTCCGTGTTCTCTCCAATGATTCGACATTTTGGTCTTTATACATTCTTCCTTTTTTTGTTGTTCTTTGAAAATCGGGAGTAAATTCATCTTCCGACGAAGAGAATAATGTTTTCAACTTTCCTCTCAAATTCAGTATCTTGTTTTCCAATCTTATTCCATTGGGATGCATTGTACTTTTCATCCGCAAATGTGTATTTGTCAACGGAGTACTGTCACGCTCAGAAGAAACATTTTCACTGTCTTCTTCCTGACTTACATCTTCATCATAAACTGTCACTGATCCGCCTTTATGTTTCGAACTTTTTGTTCTATTTAGACGTGAGTCTGAGTTGGTATGAGTTTTGTACTTTGAATTCGCATTTGGTATTTGTGTTTTGTGAAACATCCTAGCATATTCTGGTCGTTGAACGGAGGGTTCATTGCCTTGTAATATGCTTTCTTTGGAAGCATTTTGTGTACTCTTCTGAGTTTCCGTTTCCTCTCTTCCAGTGACTTGACTTAATAGACTGACGTTTTCTGATGTCGATGCTTTATCGTCGCACGTTGTTGTGGTGCACGTCGTAGTGGACGAACACGTGGAAGAGGTGCACGGCGTCGCAACGGCAGACGTACTGTCTGACGCCGAATCCGACGAACTTCGTTCAGTGCCGGAAGTCGAAAGCACTTGCCTCTCCTCATCGTCTGCATTGAGTTGACCCCCCGAGTAAGCCCCAGAAGCTTCGTTCAAGCAAGGCGGTTGGCGTTCAGCGTTTTTCGCCGCATTACAGGAACAACAGAATCCCTGAGGGAAAACAAAAGTGCAAACTCTCGAATCTGAACATAAATATTAACTTTAAACTGAAATATGATCAGTTAAAACAAGCTTGGCAGCAAATTATTTTTTGCTCATAAACACATATTTTATAATTAGTAAACGATATGACCTATACAACCTATTATCACACAGAAAATAGAGTATTGACTTCGTATAATGTGCCGACCTTCATCACGGACTTGCCAAGAAAGCGGGTGTACTCAACTTCTCGGTGGGAAGGTTTTGAGGTTTGAATACCGCCTTGACACGGATGTTTGGTTCAAACGTGTTGTATGTCTCGACGCGGAGGACTTTGTGTTCTACTGCTCTCAGATCTGGGGGTCCAACGACACGTATGTGTTCTGCTCTGCCTAGAGAAGGGTGAACTGTAAGTGACTGCGATCGAAAAATGGCCTGCGAGTTCAGAGTTCAGTAATGATGTAGGCCTGAGGATGATACGTTTGGTTGGAGGAGTTTTGGAAACATTTTACACTGATGCGGGGAGATATCCACCAAGTAATTATAAAACAGAGTGTAATTAAAGTTTTAGCTAATTGCTAATTATTGTTCTTTTTTGCTACTAGCTCTGTGCCACAGTCTACCTCATTTATCATAAAAAAGAATTTTTACCAAGTTGTATTCGTCTTTACAATATTTATACATTATCTGATTATATTTATTGTTATACAGTAATTTAAACTACGCATAGGAAAAATTAAATATTGATAATTCAAAGCTTTTGGGATTAGTCACAGGCAGAATCAAATAATTGTGTCAGTATTTTAAAATGTTTACAGGGATGCAAATAAAAATACATATTCGAATAAGAAGTACATCGGAATACAACGTGTTGTACAACAAATTGTGAGTAAAAGAGTGCGAATGGGTTTATTTCTTTTCTTAGTAACATTTTTGATGATTTCTTTGTAAATTGTTACTTGGATTATACTTTATTGCCTGAACCTAAATTTGAAGATTCATAAAGGACTCGAATATACTCGTACTTTGCCAGGATTTGAATCAGAACTTTCAAAAATCACTGGTAAGTGAACGATTAACAGAGAAATTGATTATTACTGATTTGAATTTTCTACAACAATTTCAGGTTCAAGATCAAAAACTGACTTTCTGCTACTAAATAAAAAAATGAATAGTAAAGATCTTTTCATTTTTCTTAACTTTAAAGTTAGAAAATGTTTTGAGTCGGACCCAACAAGTAGAAAGAAGCTTTTTCCTAAAGGCAGATTAATAATAATTAGCTAAAATAGTCGTCTGAACGCTAGTTCTCTAAATAAAAGAAAAAAATTGTCCAAAAGGATATTCTGCTTTTGAAGTGATGACATAAGAACTTTGGGTTCGTTTAAATTGCATATTTAAAACTTCTCAGAGAAATAATCTTAATTTTTCTTTCATTTTTTGTGATCATGACCATTGGAACCGCAAAAGGAGATAGGACGTGTCATATACACGTGCATTCGAAAATGCACAAATAAATGTAAAAATATAAACTTAGAAAGACACGATTTTAAGCATTGAAAAGTTCACACTTCAACGTACAACAAACAAAAAAATTAAAAAATTCGAATTTTTCACAGAAAAATATTTTGAGATTGACTAGTACCTTAATGATGAAACTTTAATGATTTTTTTACATTTGTGAACACAATTCTTAAATAACAAATGTAGTATAATGTTCCATTCCCGATAAGAGTACCAGAGATTTCACATGGAAATAGGCGAAGCGGAATGTTTTACTCCGACTTCATCATTAATTGAAGTCGACATATCCAACTTGTGCTGGCAAATTCGTTCACATTTACAATAGTTTCGTATAGTAGTCGTTTCGTGGCTTCCATCTGGCAGACAACTGATGATGATGGCTAAGCCATCGAAAGCTGCTTTTGAATTAAAAAACATTGTTGGCAATGACAACATCTTTAATTATTTTAAAAATGCCAAAGATATCCTACCACAACACCTATATCACATTTACAAAACTTCGATGTTGATAAAATCACAATGCGTGAAATAAAAAAAACTCCACGAAGGAAGTAGCACAGAAGTACGCACTAACTGGTACAATGAATGTAGATCAAGCATGGTCCCCTCAATTACTTGAAAAATGTACAACCTACCTGACTATAAGGAATTTTCTGTCCTTTATAGTATGCAAAACCACATGTCGGCGTGTCTGAAAAATCATCACACCCCGTGAAATTAGCGTTGCATTTGTTTATGACTTCTTCTGTCGCTTCAGCGTTCACCACCTTGGAGAGGGATCATTGGGAGAGCTATAGTTTTTCGTTTTGACTGTAGTATATTATCCATTTACAAAACTACATATAATTGAATATACATGATCAATTTAAAAACTTACATGCAAGAATTTCATATCGTACATCTGCAAAACTTGTTCTTGTTTTATTTTGAAAACCAACGGATGCAGAAGACGGGTTTTTTCTTGAGTAAAACAATTGTAAGCACTATCCAGAGTGATGAGATCTTCTCCTAATCTTGTCTGCACGACAGTGATGAAAGTAATTTTC
Source organism: Gryllus bimaculatus (assembly GCA_017312745.1). Classification (NCBI taxonomy): domain Eukaryota; kingdom Metazoa; phylum Arthropoda; class Insecta; order Orthoptera; family Gryllidae; genus Gryllus; species Gryllus bimaculatus. The sequence goes on from BOPP01000265.1 coordinate 427,578, forward strand.
GTCACAAAAAGTAAGATATTATTAATCAGAAGGAAGTTCGACAACATAATACATTGTTAATCATTACGTCCTATGATTTAATAACTTTTCAAATATAATTCTAATATTAAATTGGTTTTCATAGACTGCATCTATATGGAAACACTAATGAAATATTTGACCCAATGTATCAGTTTTATGGATACTAATGAAGGCTTTTTTGTTATTCAGGCTAGAAATGAAATGAGTTTGTTGTAATAAATACACATTATATCTGTTAAATAAACATATCCATTGTACCTTGCATTACTTAGCGTTAATAGTGCTTTGAATATATTTTGGTGCAACTCGTTGTTTACTTGCCTTTTGTAATAAATATAAATGTAAGCAAATCAAAAAGTTACCCATTTACAATAACACAACAATCCAACAATCACTAAAACAAGGATTCTTTTGGAAATTTTTAGATATGTCATTAATTCCCTCTTTATTTCACTAAATTCCCTATTCTATAGCCTAAAATCCGCTATATTGCTTCACTGGTACAATATGAAACACGATATTCTAGAGCACTTAGATTTAAGAAACTACTTGTAAAGAATGTATCACTTAAACATACCTTTCCCGCATTAGTAAACTTCATAGTGATCACTAACTTCCAACGGCATTTCACAACATTATTCAGTGTAACTTCCCCATCTCTCTCAAATTCAGGAAATGGTATATTTGATGAAAATTTTCTGTTTCCACCCTCCAAAGTACAAGCCTTAGCAGGATCGCAACTAGTCAAATACGCCTTTATTTCTATCTTGGAACAACAACCGGCTTTTTCACTTTCACAATTCTCGCTTCTGAAATTGAACTGTGTTGCCTCCTCACTATTTGATAGGTTAATGAAAATGGCTATAAGTAGCAGGTGTTCAACAAGAGATAAATATCGCATTTCAGCTCTTTGTGACCACTCCACATGTCTCTGCAGATAGCAGGATGGGCGACGACTCCTTTAAACTTGATAACACTATAAAATGGTGAAGAAAATAACATGTTTGCAATATGCAAACGTCATAACATAAAGAAAAGGCCTTCATTGATAAGATGCTGATCCAATCCACATAGATACAGAAATAAACAAGAACAATTTTATGCATTTGTTTCTGTTTGTTGTTCATGTCAAGAGCAAAATATTGTACATAGATATTTTAATTATTCTTTATTTTTACAAATTTAGTACTTTTAATACAATATATCAAACAATCTCTTTACATTACACATTTCAAATTTCAGCAACATTGTTACTACCCAGCTCAAGCTCACAATATGGCACAAATCTTCTATATTACAACGCAAATAAATGTTCACAAGGTAACAAAGCAAACTTTTGCACGTAACAAAGCTATCTAACAACAACTAAATAATGTGGTCAAGTAAAAGGAAACAATTTGATAGTATTCTTAAAGGTAAGAGAATTCAAGCTTTAAGGATTTCAAAGAATCAATACGATAGTTCTTATATGTATGTTTTCAATTAACATTTAAATGTAACTACACATGGTTTAAGTATATCTAACGCAAATAAAATAAATTTAACTGTTCCAATAATAAATGAATTCCTTTATCTTTTTCATCCGCGCTTTACACCTTTAGCGTACAATATACCACGTATCACTATTTCTTTATTGGAGCAAAGATATTCTCAAATAATTTTGGCACTTTTCGAAAGGTTGATTTAGGCCAAAGTCACAGGAGCGTTGCGTTAACGCGTATTAACTAACGCGCGTCGTAGATTAACATTGTATGTTATGCCTAGCGACCAAAGCGCTCGTGTGGCGTTTCGCATAAGATACAGTGATATTCTACGACCCGCCTAACTTGTCGCGCGTCAACGCAACCCTCGTGTGAAGGGGCCCTTATTGCTCGAATGTAGTGAAGTTCGCAAGCGTCTATTGCCAATAATTGAAAAGAATAATTAGACACGTTTACTAAAAAATAAATTAACTTCGAGTAAACAAAATGCGTCAATAAAATTATATTAAACATTCTACGAACGTTTAATATCATTATATTCCGTTGCAAAACTACAACGGAATATTATTTTTTAATTATGGGGACCGTGCAAAAATTGAGAATCAGTCATTATTTAACATATTTGAATATAGATCATTATGTTAATAATATTCATATAAAAATTGGCATTGATGTAATGGCAAGACACGTTTGCAGGAAAGATAAATAGTAGGTCTTCTTTGGGCAAGCTATTTAAATAGGTAACTGGGTGATAAGTACGTAACACGCATTGGTGCATTTGAAACTGCTAAATAAATAGTATGAAACATTTCCACTTGTGATCTGTTCGGTGCATTTAGGTACGAGGTACGTATTTTTAGAGCGAGAATGGAGAGGACGGAAATAGGGGATTTTAGAGGGTCCAGTTCACTTGACAGCAGCACCCTATTACATCTACAAATAAGCTCACTTATATCATCCACACACAGTCCCTTGAGCTGTCTTGAAGCTACAAGCACACGTCGAAAAATACCATTGCTACCACTAGCCTCCCTAGCGCATCTCATTTCAAGCATTGCTCAGAGGACGCCACTTCATTTTGTTTCAGGACTTTTAAATCTCGGTCTACGTAGTTCGAACTCTAAACGCAATCAAAAATTATTTTCCTATCATATAACATACAACAATCATTATATTAACGAGCCAATATTATTTCTAAAATGTTAACATATGTCAACATAAATTGCATACAATATATCTCGGAGATCGAATCGCGTATTTTACAGGAATCTCCTAAAACGGAGATCACCCCAAAGTTAGTGAATTGCATCACGAACTTTCATTTTATGATGTTGGTAATAGTGATAAAAGGTATTGTCGTTCGCTCGTTTAAACAAATTTAACGTTTGTAACAAATTTAACTGTTCCCTTGAGAAAAGTTATTGAAAATGAGTCTTTAACTCGTTGTTTCGGAATCGATAGAATGTTGTAGTAATAACGTCATTACATTAAAATCATTCTGGAAGGTGAACGTCTACTACTGTATCACAATGTTAGTTGTATCAATTCCTATATGAGTTTCACCTTTTGTGAAGAAAGTTATTTACGTACACCAATGTGCACTTCGATTGAACCCGATAAAAATATCTAAATTGACTTTCTATTGACTGTTCGATTGGTAGGTGGTCAAACATTTTAATTATTAACAACTTTCTTCATTGGATCAACAAAAACTTTTTCGAAATATGTTATCACAATCCCTCCACCAAATACCACCGTCACCAAGGAATGGAAACAGTACTATACCAAGGTTGAAGTCCACAAAGAACATCGTTCACCAAATGGCACATTTCTTTTCAGGATTCATTGGAGATCCCACGGGGCATTTGAAAGCCTCAGCAAACGCCGGGGAGTTCATCATCATGCCGTTGATTCTGCAACAAAAGACAGACTGCAAAAAATGCACCAAACAGACATCCTAAGCACATACGCTGAAAGGGAGGAGAGAGTCAATAGAAGTCTTTAGAGACACAATTTATTTAACTTGGTCCTGTTTTCACTCTGCAGACTTTACTCCGTAGCCACTACTGCGTATTCCCCTTACAAGAAGCAGATATGAATGTTGGCCGATAGCTACGAGTGTTCAGAATCGATGAATGATGCAATAGCGCCTAGAGAGGGCTCTCAAAAATCTTGAAATTGTTAAATTTATTATAATTATTATAGTCGGAGGAAAATTGTAGTATTTCAGAGATATCGAGTTTTTCGGAATAATATGAAATTTTACTCCAGCACTGGTTGATACTTTACATAATAATCTTGATGCAACGTTTGCTTTAAAGCTAGTGACTAACTGGTAATATGATTGATATGATTTAAGAATCATTCATTCTAACCATAATTGTGTTATCTCAAAACAATTTACCTCTCAATGCTTAGAAGAAGAGGGAGATCTCAAGACTTAGGGGTCATTTTTGCTGTACGAGGAAATTTCCGGAAAGCACAGCACGAGAACCCGAGTAGATAGTCAAAACTTTCCCAAACAGAAAAGACGCATCATGTCAAAAAATACATCTCAGTAGTTATCCAAGAACACATCAGTATCAATGGTTCAGGGTGGCTGGGTCCGGGGATCACATGAAAAAATTGTTGCTATTCATTTACGTTCCTTTTAATGTAACTAATAAATGAATAAATAACAAATAATAAATAAAAACTCCGATTCCACCCACTATTTCGCCCTTTGGTATTTCTCCTGAGGTAAGAACAAAGTGTTCCATGCACCATTCTTCATTATATTTCTATCTGCGCTTCCTTCGGTGATCTACAGTGATCACCAGCGTCTTGTGCTAAGGCTAAATGTTTGGTACACTAGTACAATTTGTGGCCACCAAGTGGCAGCACCAAAATAAGTAAAATTTATTTTACCGATAACGTCTGAATCAATGGTCCGATTTTCGATCTGTAAACGCCATTTGATGCCTTTTTAAAATAGTATTTACGCTACGATGACCTTTTTCCAAAAATCTAGCATATCCGCGAATTTGGAATTAGTTCTCAAACTTCCCAGAACAATTTAAAAATGTTTTAGCGCGATGGCGGCATGCTTCCTGAATCCAACGCCGTGACAATCATGGAAATTGGACGAATAGGAGCGTCGTAAAGTGAAATTTACGAAAACACCTCGCCCCCCCCACTTCCTCTACTGCGCCGTTGCGTCACCCACCCGCCCTTTGTGGGCCCTCTGTCAGCGCGGTGGCACGACCAGGCTTAAAGCGGTGCTACGTCTAAGATTAATTTTTAGCCCTGCAAATAATTCAGCAATTAAAAAATAACAGTATCCTTTTTTAGTTTTATGGGTACTGGCTTGCGATGACGCAGTTATGCTCGTATTAACAAATAACAAAGTTGACACCCTTATGATCATCTTCTCCTCTACTCTAACGATGGGTTCATGACCTGTTCTGGCTTCTACCAATTTCATTTCGATAACGATCTGCCTCTGTGTCTTCTACCTCGCGTTCTACACATAAACGCTTGCTTTAGAATGCGTGTCTGTCCCATGTATCGAAATCCTTCCTCCCTTCACTCCCTGAAGTCAGAAAGATAGTATTTTGCCATTGATTGCTTGAACAATAAATTTTCATTTTATTTCGCGTCGCGCTTCTGGCCTGTAGTCCTTGGCGAGAGAAACAACTAACATAGTCGAGGCTTGTGATCACATCCGCCTGGGTGGACAAATGAGCATCAGCACGAAGACTTCATTCGTTATCGAATCCCGCCAAGCGATTTTCGCCGCTACCTTATATACCGCTAGTTCACGTGACAGTGCTTCCCGCGCTGGAGAATGGCCGGTCGGCAAACACATTCGTTTTTTTGTACTGGCCGTGTACAACGAATTCCGCTTGCTAGGTGCATTCCGAGAGCTGCGCCCAGACTAACGCCCGCACTCGGGCACTTGAACCGCAACACCTGCACTTGGCCCGAGCTTCCCAACCGTTTGTTCTGTGTACGTACCGCGTCATTATATAACTATTCAATTTTAATTGAACTAAAAATAAAGGAATATTTTGTTTCTCTACGAAAATCTCAATGTGTGTTTGTGTGAGAGAGAGAGTGTGTGTGAGAGTTATTTGCCAGTAATAGATCGAAAATGAAAACTGTAATAATTATTTACGAAATATGTAACGTGATTTCATCCTTTACTTTACGAGATTAAATCGTACAAAGAGAAATATCAATATTGTAGGAAGATAAACCATGGAAATCTACAATATACCGATGACGCAGCTATCGTGGTGCCAACGTGATTATCCCTTCTCCTTTGCGCTCGAGCAAGCAGTATATTTTCTGGAACTTTTGGATTTTTTTCATCTAGATCTACCTCTATTAAACCGGCTATATTATTTTAAAAATATTTAAAATGACCAACTGGCCACATCTCATACTTTTCAAGAAGTGCGTTTAATGTTTTTCCGTAAATGCCATCGCTTTGGTCTTTGTATTTGAAATGTTTAAATAATATCCTTTGTGATTTTGATGAAATTAATAAACAGACTTTGTAAATTATCTTGTCTTTTAGGATCAAAATTATTTTTGTATGAAAGTTCATAAATATCTCGCAATCACGTTTCGGTCGTTCTGGAATGTGCCGCACATTCTTCCAGCATGTTAACTTCAGATGCAAAAAGACGAACAACAGTGAGAACTGTTGGGTTGCTATAAATAATCTAGTGACTACATGATATAGTTACCATAGGGTAAAGTGAATGAGAAACGAAATAAAAGAAAGTTTATAATTCTATCTAAAGATGAAAAGAATTCGTGCACACACACACAGGGAGTGACTGACTGACTGACTGACAGACAGACGGAGTGACTGGCGGACGGACTCACTGATGGACGGACGGACTGACGGATGGGCGGACTGACGGATGGACAGACTGACGGACGGACGGATGGACGAACTGACGGATGGACGCACTGGCAGATAGACGGACGGACGGACAGACTAAACGACTGAAACACTATCGGACGGACAGATTGTCTGACAGACGGACTGACAGACTGACGGACGGACCGCCTGACGGACGGACTGACTGATGGAAAGACGGACTGACGGACGGACAGTCGGCCTGACGGCCGGACGGTTGGCCTGACGGCCGGACGGTTGGCATGACGGCCGGACGGTTCGCCTGACGGACGGACGGACGAACGGACTGACAGACGGACTGACGGACGGACTGACGGACGGACTGACGGACGGACGGACTGACGGACTGACGGACTGACGGACGGACGGACGGACTGACGGACAGACGGACAGACGGACTGACGGACGGACGGACTGACGGACTGACGGACGCACTGACGGACAAATGGACTGACAGAAGGTCGCATGACAGACAGCCGGCTTGATGGACGGTCGGCCTGACGGACGGACGGTCGGCATGACGGAAGGACAGTCGGCCTGACGGAAGGACAGTCGGCCTGACGGAAGGACAGTCGGCCAGCGGATAGTCAGCCTGACGGACGGACGGTTGGCCTGACGGAAGAACGGCTTAACGGACGGACTGACTAACGGACGGACTGACTAACGGACGGACGGACTGACGGACGGACGGACTGACGGACGGACTGACGGACGGACTGACGGACGGACTGACGGACGGACTGACGGACGGACTGACTAACGGACTGACGGACGGACTGACGGACGGACTGACGGACGGACTGACTGACGGACTGACAAAATAGTCAAAATAGTTAAAACAGTCAATATAGACAAAAAGTCACAATAGTCAAAATAGGACCAATCAGTTAGTTGGTTGACTAGCTGGGCCGATCCCCCACTTGATCGACTTTCTGGGTTTTACCACTTGATTGACTTACTGGGTCGATCCCCTACTTTATCGACTTGCTGGGTCGATCCACCACGTGATATACATGCAGGGCCTATCCCTCATTTAAATAACTTGCTGGGTCGATATCCTACTAGATCGATTAGCTGGGTCGATCCCTCACTTGATCGACTTGTTGGGCCGATCCCAAACTTGATCGACTTGCTGGGTCGATCCCCCACTTCATCGACTTTCTGGGTTTTACCACTTGATCGACTTGCTGGGTCGATCCCTCACTTGATGGACTTGCTGGGTCCATACCTTACTTGATCGACTTGCTGGATAGATCCCAAACTTGGTTGACTTGTTGGGTCGATCCCCCACTTCATCGACTTGCTGTGTCGATCCCAAACTTGATCGACTTGCTGGATCGATCCCCCACTTCATCGACTTTCTGGGTTTACCACTTGATAGACTTGCTGGGTCGATCCCCCACTTGATTGACTAGCTGTATCGATCCCTCACTTGATCGACTTGCTAGGTCGACCCTCACTTTATAGACTTGCTGTGTCGATCTCTCACTTTATTGACTTGCTGGGTCGATGTTCCACTTGATCGATTTGCTGAGTCGATCTCCCACTTGCTCGACTTGCTGGGTCGATGTTCCACTTGATCGACTTGTTGATTCGATCAGCCACTTGATCGACTTGCTGTGTCCATACCTCACTTGATCGACTTTCTGGGTCGATCTTTCACGTGATCGACTTGCTGGGCCGATCTCTCACTTGGCCGATTGCTGGGTTGATCTTCCATTTATGGATTATGGTTTGCTTTACAAGTATCATTGTTGCCTTACATTGATCACGGCAGGCTTAACAAGGATTATAGTTGATTCAACAAGGATATTGGTTGGCTTATCAAGAATTTGGTTGGATCAACAAGGATACTGATTGGCTTAACATGGATCATAGTTGGCTCAACTAGGGCCATAGTTAGCTTAACAAGCATCATGGTTGGCTTAACAATGATTGTAGGTGATTGTAGTAATGATGATTGGAGTAACAATGATTTAGGTGGCTCAACAAGGATCATGCTTGGCTCAAAAAGGATATTGGTTGGCTCAAAATGGTTATTGGTTGGCAACAAGGATATTTATTGGCTCAACTAATATATTGGTTGGCTCAAGAAGGATCATGGTTGGCTGAACACTGATTTTGGTTGGCTACCGAACATTTCCATCCGCGACAGACACACATTCTCATCCGCACAAAATACAGACCGACAGACACAGCGCACAAAGACCGACAGTTACAGGCACACAGACCGACAGACACACAGGCCGACAGACACACAGACCGACAGACACACAGAACATTCCCGTCCTTCCACTCCGTGAAACGAGGCAAGTGAGGGAATCGTTCGCTCGACAAGTTATCATCGGCTGCGCTGCGCCGAAGGGGGTTTCCAAGATGGACTTATGACTACCGCGTTCTTGAGCGAGCGAGCGAGCGCAACACATGTGAAGGCCTTGTTCCGGCGAAGCTCGCCAACACTACGTACGCGACAAGGGGGGAGACTTTAATTTTTGTGAGGCGTGCTGCAATTACTGGTAACATTGGGGAAAGGTTTATCTCGTAAACTAAAAGTAAATTATAATTTTGAATTTCTTGGTTCTTTTTAGGCATGTAGCCGATGTTATCTACGGTGTAATTTTTGTTATTATTATTATTATTATTATTATTATTATTATTATTATTATTATTATTATTATTATTATTTATATTCACATTTTTTCAAAAGCACCGAAATCAAGGTGTGACTGTGAGATCGAAGTCACTAAGACAGAAATGCAATACTTTCACAATCTCTGTTGTACAGACTAACAGGTAGATAAAAAGAGATAATACAAAGCTTTTGTGACTGACCAACGTAATTCTAAAAGTTAGTACATGTTTGTGACATGAAAAATGTAAATTATGAAAAATGAGTGGTTGTCTGTGTGACTTCTTGCACTGAAGAGTGGTGTACTTTTATTGAAAGAAATGTTTACAAACACTCAATTCATTGACCATTTGGTATTTGAATTACAGTGCAGTATACTCCTCTATAAATCGAAGTTTTTAGTACCTGAGATAGTACAACCTAAAGACCACTTTCACACTTTGCGGTCTGAACAAATTACTTTTGACGTTGAAAACCTGAAAAGTGTTCACACTAGTGTAACGATTTTTGACGCCTCATCTTTCGCAGGCGGCTCTTGGCAATAAGTTGAGGAAAATTCAATACATAGCACAAAATAAATATATTTCCAAACTTTAATAAACCACAAATTTAAATATTACTGTCATCTGTCGTACATACGAGTGTAAAACTAAAGAATTCGCCGGAAGTATACAGTGTAAGTATTCAGTATATTGACGTGTTTTGCAATTTGCCGCCTATTGCGAGCAGTCGAGGAAATAGTATATCTGCTTTGACAACATTGTATGAGCTTCAATATCATTTTTATTATAATAAAGAATTGTTATCTTGTTACGGAGAAGACATGACTTCAATGATTGAGTGACAATGTTGTTTGCTTCTTGTTCGTAACACAAGTGTATAGCGTTTTCATTTTATTTTTGGTTTTTGTTGACTTAGTTGGACCCCTTGAACGGATGGCTTCTGCTTCGTTAGTACAAGGGACAAACAATACACAGTTTAATCTAGAGAAAAATCATTTGTCTCGTTATATAGAAATGTGACAAAGAAAATAATTCGGGGCGTTCTTCAACCACACGCTGCATAACAGCAATTTTCGGTTTAGTAAACTACACTTGAAGTGTCTGTTCGAGCTGCTGACATCAATTAAAAAAGGATTTGAAGCCGGCGGGCAGGACTTGAGTACTCCCGGTAAGAAAAAGGCTATATTGTGAAGATTACAAAATTACACATTGATGACATCCCTTTATTGCTTTATTTTGTTTTCCATATTCTCGTATGATGTTTTAATTCTTGGGCCGATGGATACTTGGCGTTAAATATTTGGGAACAGCCTTAGTAGGTTGCAGATTAGGCGGGGGGGGGGGGCGGGAAGGCAGCTTTCAAAGAACATTGAACGCATTCCTCAGCCTCGGCATCGAGTCTTTTTTTTATAAAAAAAAACTTTTTTGAAACATAGAAAATGGAAGGGAAAAACACGCTCAAATGCAAGGCAAACTCTAGGAGTTATCCAATTGCATTATTACCCTTTATTCATTTACGTAAGTCTGTATGAAAATGACTCACCAGGAATTATTTATTCACCTCAAAATTATACAAATATAACAATTATTTTAATATCAAAAGCTAACTTACCAAGTAAGGCTGGATTAAGTCATGATTTCGATACATCTTATTTCGATGCATGTCTGGGCGTTTGAGTCAGGATACAGCTCGACAGACGCTATTTTTACCACTTTTTTAAAAATTTTGAAGTCGTAGGCTTCCTCAACCAAGAGTCAGATGTGCCATGATCTGGCTGTCCGGGTGACGCCGCGTCAAAGATTGTTGCGACATTTCGACCATATTCTCTGGTCTTACCATGTTCCATACCATCAGATGTTATGGGCAACACCAGCTCTGAGGAAGACCACGAACAAAATGGTCGAAACGTCGGCAAAACAGCCTTCGACGCAACGCGTCACCCGGCACAGCAAGATAATGCATTTTTTTTAAATTGTCCGAAAAGTACAAAAATTTTTCAAATAGCGTTCCGGTTGTTTTACTCTGGGAAAAGAGATTCGCCAGATGAAACTCTTTTAAAGCCAGATAAACGTCTGTTTTGAGATCAAAAATCGAGTTGTAGGATAAAAGAGCTCGTGCGTATACTCCCGCTCATTTTTTTACGGTATTTGAACAACGGAAGATCTTAGACCAAGGTGAAGTTTAACAGAAGACTTAAGAAGTAAAATATATCTCTAAAATAATATGTGAGGAGAATCGAAAAAGTGCTGATATTTACACAATTAGTTAACTTTTTTTAAAAAAATAGTTTAAAAATCAAAATCAATATTTTGGGAGTAATGCATCAAAAATTTTAAATGGTATTCGAAGAAGACGGAAAACATGGTGAAAAAGATAGTTATGTACTACAGACCGTTTACCTCAAGTCTGTAATAGGTAGTATATGAATCGCTAGTTGATAATCCGTGGAAAAATAGATTGACGGTGCAAAGTGACGAAGCATAAACGAGTGTGTGGCTTGCGTGTCCCGCAAAGTACCGCCTCCTCCGTCCGTCCGACGGGGCTGCGCGCACGACGCAGGGCCTGGGCCGTGCCACCGCGCTGACAGAGGGCCCACAACGGGCGGGTGGGTGACGCAACGGCGCAGATGGGGAAGGGGGGAGAGGTGTTTTCGTAAATTTCACTTTACGACGCTATTTGTCCGATTTGAATGATTGTCACGGCGTTGGAGTCAGGAAGCATGTCGCCATCGCGCTATAAGGCCACATTTTTAAATTTGTACTCGAAAGTTTAAGAACTAATTTCAAATTCGCATTTTTGCTAGATTTTCGGAAAAAGGTCATCGTAGCGTAAATTCTATTTTAAAAAGGCGTCAAATGTCGTTTACAAATCGAATATCGGACCATTGGTTCAGACGTTATCAGTACACTAAATTCCCCTGTGATAGTGCTGCGATCTATTGAATTTTCCTTCACGTATTTTTCGGTGCATTTAGCCTTAAGCAGAACTTCCGTATGTGCTGTATAATCTTCACCTCTTTTGGGCGGTCATTCGCTACGTCTGCTGGCCTCCTAGGTTCCGACGCTTTGAGTTATATTTATGTAATTTGTACATAAAGTCTTCCTTTCACAGATGATGGCGCATGAAAAGAAAATGAAGGTTTTTTTCTAATTATATGCATGTGAGTGAATATTGTAAGAATTGATTAATTGTTTTAGTGATTCGGGCACGTCAAGAAAATAAAAATTTTTAGTTCCGTAAATGCAGACCAAGTTTTTTCTCCAGAGGAGGAGGTGATCTTTCCGTCGCAGTATGGCGTGATCCAGCGCTGACCTACTGTTGGTTAGCGGGTTTTTCCTCAACCAGGCATCTCCCACCAGCGGTGCTCGGCCCCAGAAGGACAAACTCTAAGCTCCCGACATGTGTAGCGCGTGTTAGTGTAAGTGTAAGGGGAGAGGATAGGACAAGGAAGAGGGAGGAAAGGTCTCGCGCGGTCCGTGGCCCGTTTGTTAGGGCACTGCTCCGGCCTTCGTTTGGTGTTGATCGGACCGATCAGAGCAGCCGGTCGCTAGAATTATCCTCCAGACAGAGACTGAATTCGACATATCTGTCAAACTAATGTCCAAAATCCTGCCACTGTAGGGATACTACTAGGAACTCCCGGTCAAGGGGTTTGCAGTGACATCAGTTGATGCTCTAAGCCATCTCTCTCGGTCATATTGTAAGAAGGATTTCGCGACGCACATTCCATGCAGGTTACCCTAAAGAATTATCGTGTTCTGGCTACTGTATAATCCCACCTCATTTAATTCATTCACACCCTAGTCCAGACACAAGTATTCACGTCAAGTCTTCGACAGTGGATTTCAATTCAGTTATACCAGATATTTTAGAATCTCTCCTTGAAAGGATGTGTGGTGTCTAACTACGCAACTACCAAGGCTGACAATTAACTAACAAGAATCTTCCAAGTACATCTCCCTTTCATTTCAAAATAAATTATGTAGACGAAACAGATTTTAAGGACCGCTGGTGTAACATACTATGTCTTGAAGTCTATATTAAACAAGGAGGAAATTGAGCTGAAGGGACGGGAATAAAAAATGGCTGATATTTAAATGTCTGAAACTAACAAAACTATTTTTAATTAGGCATGAAACGTGTATTTCAGAGAACATGTTCGTGCATTACCTTTCTGGATACGGAGTGTGGTGATCAACTTCCACCAGCACAATGTACTCCTCTGGCGTCAGAGACGAACAGTAAGACTGAAACACGAAGGCGAAGAGTTTGAAAGGCACAAAACGGCAAACAATACACACAGCCTTCATTAAATTCGACTAACAGGGTGCAAAATGTTAAGCAATTTTTATTTTGTTACTTTAAGAAACATGACATATGGAAAGAATATATCAAATTTAGTATCGCTGTTTTCTACGATAGAACTTGGATTTTAGTCTGTTAGCTAGCAGTAGAGTACACGTTATGTACTGTACGAAGTCATCCAAATGTTTTGTACTTTATATTTGTTATTACTACAGTATAAAATTACCTAAATACTCGAAATACAACACAATACATGCAACGTAAAAACTGCAAAATATGGCGTAAGGAAAAAGGGAGCTTCAGTTTTATAGCTGAATGTAGTCTATGTGCACAGTGTGCATGCTATGTACCGTCAATTTAGATATACGAGCACTAATTGAGTACTAATATCATTATTCAATAAAATTTAGAAAGTTAAATTCAATCAAGAGTAGAAGATGATTAAGTGGAATTTTTGTCTCAATATTTGGATTATATGATAGTTGTCAATAAATTTCGTATTTTAAATTTTTTATGTGCATTTGTGTTTGCATGTGCCAGTACGCGAATCATGTGTGCGTGTGTGTGTGTGTGTGTGTGTGTGTGTGTGTGTGTGTGTGTGCGGACACGAAGGAAATTGTCTCCGGAAAAGGTGCGCATTCGCAGAGCCTGTAGAGAGGATAGTGCCATTCCTTGGGGAGCGATTTGTGTTTGGTTGCCCTGGGTCAAAGCGAAAGCACCACGGGAAAAGTTTGTGTCGAAAGGGAGTATGTTCACCTCACAATGCCGGTATCTAACTCCGTAATGGGAACGTACAAAAGAGCATCGTAGTAAGCTGATAAAAAGGAAGGTAGTACTTCCTGACAGAAAGTTGCAGTAGGAATTGCTGAAGAGCTAAACATTTTATGAAGAGGGCACAAAGGTGCTGGAAAATGAGTAATGATTTTAGCGTTACACATCAGTATTCATTTTAATAAAGCATAGTGACAGAACAACATACAGTATAGTAAAGTGTAGTAATGCAGGGTGACCACAAGCAACCGGCGAGTTCGTGATTCTTGGCGTGCCAGAGGGTGTGTGTTTAGACACGTAAGCAAGGAAGTGCTGGTGTGCATGTAGAGCTGATGTATTAGTTACCAACGGGACGGAAATGGTATTCTTGTGCATGCATGTGCATGACTGCATGTTATTATGTGCATGCAAGTGTGTTGTGTGCGCGTGTGTTCTCGCAGGGGAGGGCGTGGCTACCTGAGCGGCGGCGACGAAGAAGAGCTGGCGCGTGCTGAGGTAATGTGTGCTGATGTGTGCTTGTGTGCGCGTGTGTTCTCGCAGGGGAGGGCGTGGCTACTTGAGCGGCGGCGACGAAGAAGAGCTGGCGCGTGCTGAGGTTGATGTGTGCTGATGTGTGCTTGTGTGTGCGTGTGTGCTAGCAGGGGAGGGCGTGGCTACCTGAGCGGCGGCGACGAAGAAAAGCTGGCGCGTGCTGAGGTTGATGTGCGGGAGGCGCGCGTCGGGGCCGTCTGGCGTCGCCGCCAGCGCCGCCCGCCACGCAGAGTGCGCCACCTGCAGCGCCGCGATGTCCGCCATGTTCTCGTTGCTCGTCGCGTTCCAGTCGAACTGCGCACACACACAACATCACACATTTCAGCCAATACTCTTTAAATTAATTTATGTTTACAGGCCTCGCAACTGCTAGGTTTTTCGGTCCAGTGAGTGTTTTACTAGATGTGTCAGTGTTTCTCGCCTTCGGTGGTAGAATTCCGCGCCGTTCCACACGTCGTTTTGCATGAAATTTACCGCTCCTGGTATCCCCCAGCCGTGAATATGTGAGCTCGCGAGTGGTCCCCCGAAATGTGTGGAAATGTAGTGCACGTAGTAGGTGTATGTGGGGAAGTGTGTGTGGGGTATTATGGGGGTAGGTAGCGCACGGAAGAAGAAAGAATGATCGCGTGCGGGGTACTATTCCGAAATTGATCCGCTAATGTTTCGGTATTGATTTAATTCGTCACGGAAAACTACCGTTGTGAGCAGGAGACAATTACAGGTCTCTTGAAGACAGCGATTGAAATCGACCCTGCGATGTAGCTAGTGTCGTAAATCCTCCAACGTTTCGACCCGAACCCCAGGACCTCCCGGTAAGAGATTCAGTCAATCTGCTCTCTGAAGCAGACGCTGAAATTGTAAGGCAGACGCCGTACTTGTGATATAGCAATTCCGGTGGTACACGCAGTGCCTTTTTAATTTAAATATAATCACTTACTTGTAATTAAAAGAATAATCCTGAACCTGTTTTCAACATTTGTCTTAAAATGTTGTGCTACTTCACGGAGGCCCTTATATTGTTTTTTTAATCGCAATAATATCCAAAGAGTGTTCAAATTTGAAACATATTGTAATTGATTTTTATTGAACGCAGCATGCAATGCAGGTTATGCATGGTTATGCAATGCATGGTTATGCAGCACTTCATAACCTTGATCATTTTCAATGACTAATATTTCAAATTGATGGTATTCTCTCATTCTTTTAGTCTATTGAAGAGGAGATATACATTTTACAACAATTTGTACGGAAGCAACGAGTCTCGAAAAGCTTTATACTCAACACTCTGGCGATGGAGTTGTATAAAACCTCGAACGTTTCGTACAGAAATACTAATGAACGTATAAAAACCTAAAAGTGCACGCTCGCGTAGACTTTCACGAAGGGATCATCCTTCCCCAACTATTCGCCCCGTCACTCCTTCTTTGTTCCAGATCAAAGGTATTGAAAATAGCAGCGGCAACTGGCTCACAGATTGGGCTGACACGTAATCGAGACGCATCAACGTAACCCTCAAAGAAGCTCTGAGAAATGAGTTGTGCGTGATAGGGCCCTTCCATTTCTGTTTATGTTCTGTCAACTTGCCCTTGCTATATCTCATATTTTTAAAGGTTTCAGTATTTTGTGAACACGCACGAATAACTGAATCCCTTCGTGATATAAAATTGCCAAATTAGTAGAATATAAAATATTTCTTATTATTAGGTAAAACTATTTATTTAAGGTATAAAATTTAGACTAAAGAAAACAGAATAATGTTCCTAATGAACTAGTGATTAGCTAATCGCATTGTAGATTACAGGATCCTTAAACAAATGAATTGACGCGAAGTTGCAATGGAGAAATGCTAGTAATCGTAGTTGCATTCTGTTCACATTCGCCGACTGTTTTCTGAAGTTGTAACCAGCCGCTGACAACGCTGAACCAATCAGAAAACGTGCTGGCACAACCAATTATTTTGGAAATGGAAAAAGGAAAAGCAGGAGATTGGACTTGATGGCATTTGGTTCGTGAGGATAAGCTGGTAGATGTTTAGTGATATCGTGTTCATAGAATTTTTAAGAATACAGTAAACAAATGAGTTCATAACCACTAGGAATAATACTTCATTTGTTGAAAGAGTAATTTTGGAACGTGTGTGTTGGTAGGGGAAATGAAATCGTCGTGAAGACGCAGTGGTCACGAGGTGAAAAAAGGAGTACGTAATTGACTGAAATTAGTAGAATGTAGGGAAAAAAAGGTTTTATGACGGACAAAGTAATCTATTACATCTTTAAAAGTCGACCATTCATAAAATGTTGACGATAAGTCATGTTTATCCTTAGTGAGTATGAGTGAATATGTTTATTAGATACGTTTGTGTAATAATACGAATGATTAAATATTGGATTAGTTTTTAACAATGTTATTATTATTATTATTATTATTATTATTATTATTATTATTATTATTATTATTATTATTAATATTTTAATTATTTACGTATAGACCATTTATGACTAAGCGACACGTTATTTTCCGAAGATCAGAATGAACCTCTATAATTATGGAGATCAGCTTTTCAACTGTATCCCTTGTTAAGACAAGATTGTTACGCAAAATAAATGAGATAACCAGAAAAGTAAATCCTCTGCTCAATTTTTGTGGTTGTATTAGGCTTTAGCGTAGCAGAACCATAAGAAAAAGCTAGAGTTAGCCATTAAACAAAATTACGTTGACCAGTGTTATTTATGCATATTGTCACTCCACCCTCATCAGGAAATGGCATCACAGCCTGGCAGCCATTAACTGTGGACTTGTAATAAGCAGACAGCAGTATATTATGCGATTTACTTGCGTTCTCTTCCTGCGAGATACCTGCACTACATCAACAAGTTGAATGAACTGGGATACGACAATGGAAAGCGGTAGTTAAATTTGCCCGTCTGATAATAATCTAAACCGGGGTTGCGGCATGAAAAGATAGCTCGCTAACCGCCAGCCACGGGGGTGTATCATCTCTATCTACGTCATTGTAGGTGTTTGTAGAATTTTACGACGTTTGAGAGCGCCAGGGCGCTCAAAGGCGGGCTCAGAAAAAGTGGTGCAGTTCGCCCGGATGAATCTTCATCCGGATGCGCTGGGAGGGGACGGGAGAGGGAAGAAAGGAAGGTTGGGAAGGGAGAGGGGTGGGGATCCGCTGCTCACCTGCACGACGACGGTGGAGCCGAGGGAGGCATTTCTTCACCCTGCACAAGCCCTAGCAGTGTGATTGCTAGCCCCCTGGAGGGGCTGGGAGGAGGAGGGGACGGGAGAGGGGAGGGGGGAGAGGGGAGAGGAACGGAGGGCGCTGCGCTGCTCACCTGCACGTCGACGGAGGAGCCGAGGAAGGCCACCTGGCGCGTGAAGGCGGCCGCGTACTGCCGCGCCACGCAGTCCAGCCGCGCCTCGAGGCGCAGGCGCGCGGGCGCCGAGAACCAGTCGGCGGGCGCGCCGTCGGCGCCGTGCGCGATGCCGGCCAGGTCGAAGGCGTGCACCATCTCGTGCGCCAGCAGCAGCCCCACCGTCGCGTGCGGCACGTAGCGCGGCACGTCCGCGCGGAACGTGGGCTGCGTCAGCACCGCCAGCGGGATCACTGCGCACGCGCAAGAGCACTCGCACCCGCCGATGCCATTCCCTCCTTTTTTAAGGGCGCTTTTTCAAAATATTGCTCGCGTACCGAACACTCCCATTGTTTTAACAGTGGAGGGAACTATAAAAGACCACGTGAGGTCAATCAAAACATCCTTCACCGCGGCTAGATTCGAACCCGCGGCCCTTCGAGCCGAGGCAGGTACGACTATTCAAGTTGGTTTATCCGCTGCACACGAAAGCTTCCGCGACTCGATTCCACAAATCAGCAACTGCCCCGAGGAATCATGTTAGGCGATTCGTCGGCCTCTCAGCGAACGACGCGGCGTCTCCTGGATAGCCGAGAATTTATGGCTTATTCGTTGATCGACTAAGTCTAAGTGCTCAGTTCATTAGTCTCGTCAGTGTAGTGAATGTGTTGCCTTGCTTGCGGGGTTCACTGCAACTGGGCAACCCCCCGCCGGGGCAAGTCATAAACTCCAGCCTGATCTCTAGGCATGTGTGGCGGTGTAGTGAATTGAGAGTGAAAGTATGAGTAAGTAAAAGTGAGGATTAGGCAACGAATGAGAAGGAAGTAATAGAAAAGTAACGTTCTCCGACCTCCGTGGCCTTTTTGTTAGGATGATCTCAATCACCTAGTGTTAATCGGATTAACCACGGAAAGCTGTAGTTATGTAGCTACCTGCCGCGAGCTATTTCCTCCAAACAGCAGCTGAATTCGACCTCGCTCTTTAGATAGTGTGGCCTAGACTTCAATTCGACTATATATTTAAAAACTAAACGCTTGAAAAAAAATGAAGCCCAAAACCCAAAATTTGGGCAAAAAATGAAAAAAAACTCAATTTCGTAGAATCTATCTGAAATCACGTGTACAAGTACAACTCACGACGAGAAATTCAATGGTGAAAACTAGATTTCAATCCGAAATTTAGTTTCGAAATAAAACGCTTGAAAACAAATGAAACCCTCAACGCGTCATTTATGCAAAAAATGCCAACAAATTCAATTTCGTAGAATCGACCTGAAATGACGTATAAAAGTACACCTCACGACGAGAAAAACAACGGTGTAAACAAGACTTCAATCCGACTATTAGTTTCGAAATTAAACGCTTAAAAACAAATGAAGCCCAAAACCCTAAAATCGGGCAAAAAATGGAAAAAAAACTCAATTACGTAGAATCGATCTAAAATCACGTATTCAAGTACAACACACAACGAGAAATTCAATGGTGCAAACGAGTCTTCAATCCGACATTTAATTTCGAAATTAAACGCTTGAAAACAAATGAAGCCCAAAACCCGACATTTGGGCAGAAAATGAAAAAAAAAAAAACTCAATTTCGTATATCGATCTGAAATCATGTATACAAGTAACACTAACGACGAGAAATTCAACGGTTGAATATAGAATTCAATCCGACTATTAATTTTGAAATTAAACGCTTGAAAACAAATAAAGCCCACAACCCAAAAATCGGCCAAAAATGGAAAAAAACTCATTTTCGTAGAATCGATCTGAAATCACGTATACAAGTAAAACTCAGGACGAGAATTTCAATGGTACCAACTAGACTACAAACCGACTATTAGTTTCCAAATTAATCGATTGAATACAAATGAAGCCCAAACCTGAAATGCGGCCAAAAAATGGAAAAAACTCAATTTCGTAGAATCCATCTGAAAACACGTATACTAGTACATGTCACGATCAGAAATTCAATGGTGCAAACTTGACTTCAATCCAACTATTAGTTTTGAAATTACCGCTTTAAAACAAACGATGCCCAAAACCCGAAATTTGGGCAGAAAATGAAAAAAAAACTGAATTTCGTAGAATCGATCTAAAATCACGTATACAAGTACAACTCACGAAGAGAAATTCAATGTCAACTAGAATTCAATCCGACTATTAGTATTGAAATTAAACGCTTGAAAACAAACGAAGCCCCAAACCAAAAATCGGCCAAAAATTGGAAAAAAAACTCAATTTCGTAGAATCGATCTTAAATCACGTATACGAATACAACTCACGGCGAGAAATTCAATGGTGCAAACTAAACTTTAATCTGACTACTACTTTCAAAAATGCTTTAATTTGCTAGAATACAAATGAAGCTCAAAACCCGGAAATCGGGCAAAAAATGGAAAAAAAACTCAATTTCGTAGAATCAATCTGAAATCACGTATACAAGTACAACTAGCGACGAGAAATGCAATTTTGTAAACGAGTCTTTAATCCGACTATTAGTTTTGAAATTAAACGCTTGAATATAAATGAAGCCCAAACCCCGAAAATCGGGCAAAAAATGGAAAAAAAACTCAATTTCGGAGAATCGATCTGAAATCACGTATACAAGTACAACTCACGACGAGAAATTCAATGGTGCCAAATAGACTTCAATCCGACATTTAATTTCGAAATTAAACGCTTGAAAACAAATGAAGCCCAAAACCCAAAAATCGGCAAAAAAATTGATAAAAACCCAATTTCGTAGATCGATTTGAAATTATGTATACAAGTACAACACACGACGAGAAATTCAACGGTGCAAACTAGAATTCAATCCGACTAATACTTTTCAAATTAAACGCTTGAATACGAATGAAGGCAAAAACCCAAAAATCGGGCAAAGAATGGAAAAAAAATAATTTCGTAGAATCGATTTGAAATCACGTATACAAGTACAACTCACGACGAGAAATTCAATGGTGCAAACTGGACTTTAATGCGACTATTTGTTTCGAAAAATAACGCTTGAAAATAAATGAAGCCCAAAACCCAAAAAACGGCCAAAAAATGGAAAAAAACTAATTTCGGAGAATCGATCTGAAATCACTTATACCAGTACAACTCACGACGAGAAATTCAACGGTGCAAACAAGAAATCAATCCGACTATGAGTTTGGAAATTAAACGCTTGAAAACATATGAAGCCCAAAACCCGAAAATCGGGCAAAAAATGGAAAAAACTTCAATTTTGGTAGAATCTAGCTGAAATCACTATAACAGTAACAACTCACGACGAAGAAATTCAATCTGCAAAACTGGACTTCAATGCGACTTATTTTGTTTCGAATTTAACGCTTTGAAAATAAATGAGAAGCCAATAACCCAAAAACCAGCGGGCAAAGAATGGGAAAAAAACTCATTCTCGGAGAATCGATCTGCAAATCACGGTATACCAAGTACAACTCACGACGAGAAAATCAACGGTAGCAACTAGCTTCAATCCACCTATTAGGTTTCCAAATTAAACTTTTGATCAAATTAAGCCAACACCTGAAATACGGCTAAAAATATGGAAAAACTCAATTTCGTGAGAATCGATCTGAAATCCACGTGGTACAAGTACATATGCGAGCACAGAAAATTCAATGGTGCAAACTAGACTTCAATGCGACGATTTGTTGAAATTTAACGCTTGAAAATAAATGAAGCCCAAAACCCAAAAAACGGCCAAAAAATGGAAAAAAAACAATTTCGGAGAATCGATATGAAATCACGTATACAAGTACAACTCACGACGAGAAATTTAATGGTGCAAACTGGACTTCAATGCGACTATTAGTTTCGAAATTTAACGCTTGAAAGCAAATGAAGCCCAAAATCCAATAAACGGCCAAAAAATGAAAAAAAAACTCAATTTCGGAGAATCGATCTGAAATCACGTATACAAAAACAACTCACGACGAGAAATTCAATGGTGCCAAATAGACTTCAATCCGACTATTAGTTACGAAATTAAACGCTTGAAAACAAATGAAGCCCAAAACCCAAAAATCGGCGAAAAAATTGAAAAAAACTCAATTTCGTAGATCGATCTGAAATTATGTATACAAGTACAACTTACGACGAGAAATTCAATGGTGCAAACTAGACTTCCAACCGACTATTAGTTTCGAAATTAAACGCTATTAAACCCGAAATTAAACCCGAAAACTATAGCAAAAACTATAGCAAAAAATGGAAAAAAAACTTAATTTAGTGGAATCGATCTGAAATCACGTATACAAGTACATATTTTGACGAGAAATTCAATGGTGCAAACCAGACGTAATATCACTATTAGTTTCGAAATTAAACGCTTGAATACAAATGAAGCCCAAAACCCGAAATTTTGGCAAAAAGTGGGAAAAAAACTTAATTTCGTAATGTATTTTTTAATATTACGTATGTAAGTACAATGAAATGAAAAAAATGAAATATAAGTCATGTTGCCAGGAATAAATTATTGTTTTGGAGTCGATTTAATGGACTGATTTATGACCTCCCTTCACCCTTCATCCGTTCCAAACTGGAACTGAACCTGACGCCCCACATATTCCGTTCGATTGATCTCATTAAAATATAATTTGATCATTTTGAAAGATAAATAAATCCTAGCAACTCGAACAACTTTTATCAAAGTGTTTAAAGGATATTTAATGATAATCACATATTCCAATTAACTATTAAACTCATTTTTAGAAACGCTCATATAAGAAAGTTTTCTTTTTTTAGATAATACGCATTTTATATAATTAACCTAAAAAGGGGTCTTAGATGGGAGCGACGGTAAGATTTTTCTACTCACCCATGCTGTTGATGGAGCGAACGTAGAAGGCGTTGACGACGAACGGATAGGCCCACCTGCACAAGAAGATAATCCACCTTCACGCAACTCACAACACGCACTTCTCTTGTATTTCATGACAAGCAGTAATTCTTACTTCTTTTCTGACACAGGATTCTCTAGGATATCGTGCGGGATCTTCCTCATTTGCCGATATCGACTAATCACGTTGTTAAAAAAGTTTTCTGGATCAACATGCACCTGAAAGGAAATTTCAAAATGTAAGAACGGAAACATAGAAAATTGTATAGCATTGTGTGAGGAAGACTGTAAAAGTGTGTAACACATGTGAGAGGTATTTATACTTTTCATGTAGAGTCTCGTTTTGTTTAGTATCTGAAGTTCAAATTTTTCGTTGCTTTTCTGAATATACTAGATATGCACGATGTAAATGTTGACAAAATACTTAATATATATTTTTAAAGGAGGGAATATTGTACACCTCGGCCACAAAGGGTATTAATTGGAAGGCTTGGAATTATGTTTTTACTTTTAATTCTCCAATAGATAATTAATATTAACAATATTAATATAAAAGTAATTCTTAAATTCTTACATTATTCAATGAAATTAAAAGGGTTAACATTAATATTTTGAGCATTCTATGCACTGAAAAAACTGTTTTATGTTCTTGTGCTGTTTCTGTTAGTTGTAAGTCATGTCATAAATGCAATTTATTTTAAAGGATTCGTAAATATTAATTAGAAATTGTAACGTAAATTTTTCTCCTAAAATATAATAATGTAATGTGAAATGAAATACGTTTGCTCGATCAGGACGATATTAATTTTATTTTGAAAATTTATCAATGAGATTGTCAGTAAACTTTTTTATCTTCAACTTTAAACCACAAAAACACGCACATATATTATCTCGGTAGAGAAATGTTCACAGAAAAAAATATTTCCATCAGGATAAAACTATCAGAATGATCATAAGCTTTTTTAACTCAACAATTGGGAGTATAAGAACATGTCAACATCATTCGGTTATTAGCTTTATCACACCTGGAGTAACTTTATCACAACTGGCGTACTTAAATTTTCACAATCTAAATACAGACGAAATCTGCCGAAAGTGCGTGTGGTAAGACATGGTGCGTGACATTAAAAGCCCTTTGCATAAACATTTTTTTAATCAACGTACTGTATATTCGGTCACGCGAGGGTACTTGTTACAGCACTGCACGCTCGTCAAGTGAAATCTTTCTCAGTGGAGGATGCCTAACCGAGACGATATTTTGGAGACATAAATAAGGAAGTAGATCTTGAAAATGTAATTTTAGCACGTCGGATTTTCTTGGGACGTAGATGTGAATAAGATAATTCCCAATCAAGTTCGATTTTTGGGCGTCCTTTTTAATACGAGTAGTTAAAATGTTGCCGCGTCTCAGCTTTCGTACAGTTAAAAATGACAGTTCTGGACACATTCGCATTCCCTAGTGACTCGACCACTCAACTAGTGGAATCGACAGCTCAATTATCGGATCTGTTCGTGACTCTGTCAACTTTTATTTCGAATAGGGTGTCACCGCGCGCTTTCATTTTGGCGCAACAATTTTGTATCCATCGCTTTTTGGGCTTATCTGCTGCATGCGACAGCTAAGCGTCGTCATGGATTCGATTGATTGATTGGTGTTGCCCGGTGCTCCAACCGTCAAGGTCACTATTCCCGTAAGTGTGGAGCCTGTTTTGTGTCGCGGGAGGTAGCGGGAACCTTCCACCACTGGGTAGCCAGACCCGGCGCCGACCTACCCATCGGGTAGCGGGGATTTTTCCAACCAAGCATCGCCAACCAGCGGCGCACCGCCCCAACAAGAACAAGATATAAGCTCCCGATTTGTCTCCCGACATGTGTGCAAGTAATTGTGTGTACGTGATAAGGGTAGGAAAAGAAAAGGGAGGAAAAGATCCCCTGCGGCCCATATCCCGGTTGTTAGGGTACTACTCCGGTATTCGCCTTCTTGATCGGAGAAAGCTTACGATCAGAACAACCGACCGCTAGGATTGTCCTGAACATTGCGGCTTAATTCGACTTATCTAGCTAGTTTCTAAAATTCTGCCACCGTTGGATGGCAGGACCTCCCAATCAGGTATTGTAGAAACATCCATTGATGCCCTGAGCCACATATGTTAGTCCAAATTTCGAGTGTTGCCCTAGGATAACGAGTACCAGAAACAAAATGGAACTCGAGAAATATCTTGAATTAACGTACAAAAATAGGAAATAACAAGTTTTGTTATTATTTTTGATCAGTATGGATAGCACCAATTGGAATTACTTTATTTATTATAGGAGATATTGATTCAAATTTCGTTCATTCCGCCTTCGTAAGACTATGTCGATTTGCTTCACTCCTCAATTCATTACTACTGCAAATATTATGTTTTAATTTTCAAATGTTTCGCATATGTCGTGATATTTTACATCAATTCACCTGAAAGGAGTTAGAATCGTTTTGTGAATGACTTCATGAATAAATGACGTTAGATAATGCACTTTCAAATTCAATCTAGATTTTTACGAGTAATTATTGCGGGAGGATTTATCAGAATAAGTTAACATATAATTGACAATATTTAAATTTTATATATCCGAAATCGGAAATCGATTTTGGGATAATGGTGATAACTGAAACGTGTATTAAGCTGGACAAGTGAAGCCAATAGCATCGATTAAATGATTAGGTTGAGCAGTGTGGCTGTAGCAATTAGCACATTGACCTGTTTACTGCGTGCGTTGATGAAGTCACACAGATAATTCTGGGAAGTAAACAAGAACTATTTTTAAGATGTTGCACATTTTTCTTTTGGATGTGATTATACTCATGCTAATGACGTAATGTTATGCAAACGGTTTCAATTACGCCACAATATCGTATCCATTGTTAGTAAAAGAGTAACTATCATTTACAATCATTAGGCCGATTGGAGTAATCACAACGCCGATAGGAATTTCTAATTAAAGTAAATGGAAGTGTTTCGAAACTAAAAATATCTGTCGAGGAGACAAAAATTGATAACATGAGGGGAAATATCAGAGAGAAGAACCAGGTGAGTTAAAAGCGCGATCTGAATGGGCTCATGCGGGGCGATGAACACACATCTGGGTCAATTGCATTATTGCCTCGGAATATATTTATGAAGAGATACTTTTTTTAAAGTTATTAAATATAAAAACGTTTGTTGAATTAATCTAGAAAGAAACATTTGAATTTTTTACAAAGACAGGACAAAGGTCTCCCAGTCAATATTCAATGTTTATAGTAATACCGAATTACAAATTTTTTAACTGAATTTTCATAAACACATTAGAGATGTTGATGTGAAATGGATTACTAGAGGAAGCATTAAAGAAGGCCCACCCACGGGAACTTGGAGCAATCAGCAAAGCCTGGAAAGAGAACAGGGTATTTATGCCTTGCAGGAGATCCCGGGTATTGAAAGCAAGGTGGCAGAAGACAAAAGTATTGGGGAAAAGTTAAAAATTGTTGAAAATTGGTAAATTACCTCCTAACCTTCCAACTGGAAAATATGCAGGACGCAGTGAAGGTGGTTTGGGTACGTTGTAGGACAATATCTCGACGAATTGCAAATATTTCTGAAGGATAGCAGCACATATCCACGCAGTGCAAGAAATTTGGACGTGTAAAATGTTTTGGCATCATCTTAAGTGGTGGGGCAGCTGGAATCACCAAATGCGACAGGGAGGCAGAACTAAGCAGAGCACTTTTGCCGGAGCGCCTGTACTTAAAAGGTGTTGCAGGGATTTGCAATGGCAGACACGTGATCACGCAGGACAAGTGATGGAGATAGTGAAGTAGTTGGAAGCTATTCGATTTAGAGGGGGTCGAGATAGCAAGTACCCACGATGCGTAAGGAGCCCCAGACACGGATGGTTTTGCCTGAGGGTTCTAAAAGTGGAAACACATGGGTATCCGACCACTTATAGTGATTACTGGGTAAATAAATAAGAAAATATAACAGGGCAGAGTCTCACTTACTCACAAAGGTTCTCGCCGTAGGGAGTGTTCAGAATTTTAAAGAACAAAATACAAATGAAGGAGGTTTACGAAAGTGTTCATTAAGTGCACGGAGTTCGTTGCTCAGAATGGAGTTACCAGGAAGTCGAATATGAGATCAAGGAGGGGTACTGTTACCCACGCATGTGAACATCAACACAGAAGGTGTTCTAGATGTTTGCAGTGACGGTGAAAACACACACATGCAGGGAAAGACTATGCAGGCACTCATGTATATGTAAATGATCTCAACATTGATACATATTGAAATTTGGGCAGGAGTGGCTGGATCGCTGGCTTTTGCAACAAGCGATGACGCACGGCGACGGGTTCGAGTTGTTTGTAGACATCTGGTAAGTACAGAACGCACCTGCCAAAAGGGTTGGCAATGGTTACAACAATAACGGAGAATTGAGGCTGGAGGTGTAGACCGAGGAAAACCTGCGATCGAATTCCAGGGAAAAAATGAAAAAAAAACGATTTTCAACTCTAAATGAATTAAATATACCTAACTACTAAAAAACTAGTATCACATATGATGAAACCAAATCTTATTTGAGAAAGATGAATACGATTACCCTGGGGTTCGTCATTATCCCCACTGGAATGCAAGTCTTGTGGAGTTTGAAGTTCGAGAAGGATTCGCCGGAATCACAAACGTGAGATAAGAGGCCAAACAGGTTAGGGAACTCATGTTGTGTGTGAAAATCTCTACATAAGACGTATTCATGAGAACCGTAGTAACGGTGAACAGGCAGAAGAAGATTTGGATTTTGGGCACGTGGATATTCTTCCAACGAGAGGGTTTGCTTTCAATCACTAACGCAATTTGAATGGAGTGCAGGGTGCAAGTGAGCCTTGATGCAGGATGTATTCTGTTTCTTCGGAAGCAGTAAGAAACACATAAGTATTAAGACGTTGTGTGTTTGGAAAGGGTTTACCAGAAACTCTTATATGAGATGGAGCCAAGTTCGGCACTTTCGTCCCATGTGAGATCCGCAACACAGGAGGATTTCTAGAGGTGAATACCTAACCATTTCCGGATCACTGATTGATTGATTAGTGTTGCCAGGCGCGTTGACGGATAAGGTCGTTTCCCGTAAGTGTAGTGTGTTTTATCGAGGGAGATGATTTCCCCCTCTTCGAGGCGAGATCGGACGTCAACCACTTCGGCTCACGGGGATTTTCCTGAACCAGGGTTTGTAGTGCATGTAAATGTAAATGAAGGGTGATAATAGGACACGACCTTTCCTTCTCATTCCTTATCTTATCGTATCCCTTCTTACCTAAAATTACACTTAGACGCATTACACTACTATATATGCCGGAAGACAGATCCGAAACGTTTGACTTACCCTTGCTTGGGTGGTGCTTCACTGATGGGAAATACGTGGTTGGGGTAAACCCCGTTAGCTGACAGTAGGTCTCGTCATCCAGTGGGGAAATCACTTACGGGACTAATGACCTTAGTAGTTGACGCGTCCGGAAGCCCTAGTAGTCAATTAATCAATCAATCGAACCGTTCAGGATAATTAGTCTGGAGCCACTCCGGATGGCCGAGATCGCCAAGGCAGTAGTGCCGTAGCGATCTCGGACCAAAGGGTGGCGGGTTGGAGACCAGCCTCGGACGTGGTTGTATTGTGTTGGTCCTTTCACACCAATATCATCATCATACCGTGTCCTAGTCGTAGTTACCATACCGTTACAGGCAACAGTGCTCGCAAATGACCTAGTAGTTGATGCGACCTTACATAACAAAAGAAAGGACGGGCAGAGGCTGAGGGCGGCCACTTACGTCGTGCAGCAGCGCCTCCACGTAGGAGGCGTTCCAGAGGTGCGGCCACGTGAGGAAGTGACCGCGCAGGCGCCGCAGCTTGTGCAGCGCGGCGGCGCGAGTCGCCTCGTCCAGCCACGCGGAGCGCTGCACGCGCGCCTCCAGCGTCTGCTTCAACCGCTCGAACAGCACCGTCACCTGCGCACGCCAGCGCACGCGCCTCGACTCGGCCTCTCTATGGCAACTATCCTTTTCAATACGCAATACTACAGTGTTTAGGATTGCACAAGGATCGTAATAACGTTAACATGTATTTTTAAGGCCAAAACAATCCTTCGTACGCCTTCTTCGGAGGGGAAGAAAAGCAGGCCGTCCCAAGTTGTATATTTACTACATGCAGATTACATACACACTGATGTAGATGTACTGTACAATTTTTAAGCCAAAATGAACCCTTTGAGCTAAATTCAAATAGTCTCTTTCGTCACCCCGAGTAATGCCTTCTTTCTCCGCTAGATGGCTGAGTTCCGCCACGTAAAATAAGGCATTAACTAACAAACTAACGAGCTTCCAGCGCATCGCATATGGCTAATTAGAGCTTTCTCATTTACAAAGTCTCCATATTTATGTTCGGCGTGTCTTAATTCTGAGTGGAACTGGCACCAGAACTGATTTGGGGGAAACGAAGCACAAACATCTGCCGAAAATCTACTGCATAATTTCTTCGTCCACAAATTATAGTACATAAATCGATCGGTAATTCAACCTCGATCCCCCGATGGAAGGGAAAAGTCTTTTAACGTCACCTTAGGCCACCTATGCTTAGCCACCACCACGATATCATCATCATCATCATCGTTAGATGTCACACCTGAGGGCCAGAATTCGACCAACACATACCAATCTCATATTAGATGATGACCAATGATCTCATTTAATAAATAGTAGCAACAAACACGTTGTTAAGGAATTACTTCTTGCAATATTATTTTAAATTCTCAACTGAAGATTAATATTTTATATTTAATAGCATTTAAACTTTTACTGTCGATCTGGAAGTAATTTAAATGTCATACTTCAGCTTGATAACTACAAACGTTTTCCATTAATAGTGCGTGTGTACATATCTTTATATAAAGAAATTTTCAGAAGTAGCAACAACATCGTCACTTATTCATTGTTTCGATATTTAAATATAAGGTAATATTTTCTATCATTAATATAAAGCAAAATCATTCAATATTCGTCAAAACGACGTATACAGAATGAAATATTTTCTATTCACTTCACGCCTTCCTTCAGATATATCAAATGTTAATATTGAGAAACTAATGCAATGTCTTTTAATTGGATCAAGAATGTATAGTAAGCTTCAGGGCTGTAATGACAAGCACCGCAGTCATAAACCAATGTTTGAGATTTAAAATGTAAAAGCTACTTATTTATGCAAGAATACAATCATTCAAAGGCAAGAACACTTCAGTCTTCTTTGCGCCATCGGATCTGTAACAATTGAATTTTTTATTAAGGCCCTATTCAGCGCTATTTATTAGTCGCCTTGAACGATAACATGAAGTTATGATTGGGAATTGCAATTTTATGTGTGTAAATAACAGCATCACAGGAAAAATGTACATAATAATGACTCTGTTTCCTGTAACACATTTTCAATATTGTAAAAAATAAGAAAGTCTTCACAACGTGTCATAGAATAGTGCGCTGTCACCAAATATAGTTGTGACATTCCATGTTCTCTTAACGTTTCGGCGAGGAGTAGAATAAAAATGATTAAATAGACTATCAAGGCTTCAACCAACGTTTACGGTATCGGTTGATACGAGATTAGTCTGACCACACGATCATTTTTTCACAGTGACACTTCGGCGAATGTATCCCCAACAGTTTCTTTCGTTTCATCTGTCAGTTATTCCCTAATATTACATTCAGAGAGCTTTAATCAACTCCGAATAACTTGCTCTAACGGGAACTGAACCCGAAACTCAACTAATGAAGATATTGTGGCCAGATATATTACGTGTAATGTTTCTCAGCGTTGATAGCTAATTGCTTCACCCACTTTCGGGAAGAATTTCTTGTATCGTTGTCTGTTGTCTGAAAATGTTTCTTTTTTCCGTTTCAATTTCTCCTCGCAAGCAACAAAATGTCCGTTTTAAGGGGAAAAATACCTCATCTGACAACACGGTATGGAATGTTAAATACAAATATTTAATCATTCAATTATCCCGCTGTACATATACAAATTAGAAATACTTGGATTTATCTATTTTATGCAGAATCACCATTTTCCTTCTGCAAGTTCACAACTTGTCCTGTTCACGTCTGGTGGGAATATCTCTCTCTTAGGCACATTTAAAGCGAAGGTTCGCGCGATTTTGAAGAGGAAATTATTCAATATTTTATGAAAAAGACAGCTCGAATTTCTGCCTAACCTTAGACTATCGGTTCATTATTGTTGACACAGAAACGCTTCAGTGAGCAAAATAAATTCGTTCCGGGTTGACTTGTCACTGATCGTCATTAACTCACTCATTTCGCCTCTAAATGGACCCAACACCCTTCAAACGCGTTCGTGTCCATTCCTATTATCCCGCATTGCCTGCGTTATGAATATTCCCAACTCTCATGAATAAAACAGACTTCATAACTGATGCGAGTTCGTGATTGTAAACGCCCGAAAACTCCGTTGAAAATGTATTCGCGTTGAAAACACACGGGCTAAGTTCACCTTTAAATCATTCAGGAGGACACGGTAGGTTACAACCTTAAAAAAGCCTGCTTGCAAAAAACCCGCGAATTGTACGATCTAATAAAAGCGCCAGATAGAACAGTTTTGCACGGAGCCGCTTTTGTACGCGCAGCGGAGGGGACTTCGCACGGCAAAGGGGATGGGGGGGGGAAGAGGGTGGGGAGCACGGTGGAGGGGGAGAGGATGAGAGGGGGAGGTAGTATGGAGAGAGATGGAAATGTGAGATGTGGAGCTGCGGGGGAGAGGGAGGACGGCAAAAGGGAGAAGAGGATGGTAAGGAAGAGTGAGTTAACACATGGGATGAGAGTAGGGTGGGTTACGGAAGCGCATAGATAGGGAGGGAGAGATAGGATATGAAGACGGGGAGGAGAAAGGGGTGGTGAGAGGAATGGAGGGAGTGGAGAAGTAGAGCGGAGCGCGTGATGAGGTTTAGGGGCGCGGAAGGTGATAGGGGAAGTTGGTAGGAGTTGCTTTGCGTGCGGAGCGTGTTTTCCTGGCTGGCTATTCCGGGGCCAAGGTGAAGGGAGGAGGAGGAAGGAAAAATATCGCGCCTGTGCGGCGTGGCCAGGACAAGGCTGAAAGCACGGAGCGGAGGGGGAGGTGTGACAGAAGGGACAAAGGACTCCGGGAAACAAAGCGTTGACGCGCAGTCGCAAGGCGCTGCCACTGCGTCGAGAAGGTGGAGCACCTGAAGTACAAGACTGCTCAGGGTAGCCCGGTGGAGAAATTCTGTTCAGGAAGAGACTGGGTTATGAGTTAAAGACGGTAGACACCAATAACGCGTTTCATATTTACTCTCTAATGCCGACTCTTTAAAGGCGCAATTAAACGTGTGGGAAACGTGACAGTATTTTATAAGGGCTTCCTCATCCAGAGTTTATCAAAAGCGCGAAGGCGTCTGAAGACGTCCACTTTTCCTCATCCGAATGTTTTACACCCCACATCATGTAACGCTACACCTTTCATCGTCACTAGCTTAACAATAGCAAATTTCATGATATAATAATTCCATGCAATAACAACGTGGGAGGGGGTGCATTGACAACTCACTGTACGTTTGAAGACATTTATCGCCTTTGTGTTCCAAAGATACTCTATTACCTACAATCATCGATATCAAAGTACGATATCGATTTCATACTTTATGTGTAGAACATTTCCGTTAGTTAACACAATCATTGTACTTTGGTGAGCAACATGAAATGTCAGTTAAAAATATTTGCTCTAGAACGAGTCAATCGTAATTATGTAAAAGTAAAAATATCACTAGGGAACAAACAGCTATTTTTTTCATTCCTCCATGATTAAGGAATGTGGTTTTAACGAACACGATCACGCTGATCCTGCAGGATTCAAAAGATTTGAACATTTTTAGTATTTTCAATAAAGAAAATCCTTTGCTTATTTCTGCAATGCCACTTTGTTATATTATTAATGATAATGTTATATTATAAAAGTTAATGAGCATGCTTCATGTGAGGTAAGAACAAGTTTAAAATGGAATACGCATATTCGTGTAATAATATTGGAAGATCATGGTAGGAGAAATTCCTACTTCATTGCTCACAAA
This sequence comes from Gryllus bimaculatus, assembly GCA_017312745.1. Classification (NCBI taxonomy): domain Eukaryota; kingdom Metazoa; phylum Arthropoda; class Insecta; order Orthoptera; family Gryllidae; genus Gryllus; species Gryllus bimaculatus. The sequence goes on from BOPP01000265.1 coordinate 460,587, forward strand.
TTCTTTTGCGTCTTGTCACTCTTTATTCCTCTTTACTCTTTCTGACAAGAAACCAGAAATATATGAAGTTTTGCAATTTCATATATTTTGTATTCCTTCTGGAGTTTGGGTGTAAATCATTCACAGACATAACCGAAGTTATCTGGTTGATTCGCTCACTTTCAATATAAAAATATGATTTGCATTTTATTCGACAGTTCATGTGACCAATTTCATCTTATAATACCCACAGAAGAGTAATTATTGTATTTGAAGCAATAGCAAACCAGACACGAACTTCACGCAGTCTGCGGATTCAATTTTGAGTGACAACGACTGAATCAGAATCTGCCACCGCCACAGTTGGATACTTGAATACTTTCGATAAGGTAAGGGACTACAATAACTCCTTTCCTAAAAGAACCAGAAGCCTAGTTTTGTTGATATCTCAAGAAAGTGGAGTAGATGAACGGAAAAATGTTTAACTTGTAAATAGATTTTATGCGTATTACATAAATCATATAGGTGCAAATTAAATGTATTTGCATTAACAGCAAAATATGGAATGATATGGTATAAAGATACTCTACATTTAAAAACTGTGACATGATATAAAATTTTTATTGTGATAATTGTAATCTACGCAAAAAGTTGAGTACGTTGCACACTCTACCTGTCTGGAGGTTAAAATCGTGTTCCCTAGTGTATTTCACGTGGGTAGGCAGCAGAGCAGTCCTTCTTATGGCCTCAGCCTTGTCAGAAATAAAGGCGTTTTTATTATTATTATTATTATTACTATTATTATTATTATTATTATTGGCATTATTCTAAGCAATAATATATATTAACATGTTAGTAGAATGTTTTACCTGATATATTTTTCCAAACACCCACTCAAATAAAAGACGATTTTACTAGCATGGAGTCACAAATATTCCTCCTCTCATCTCATATTTAGTAATTGAGTTGGATGTCTCATCCAGTTGAAGTTTCGAGCGGTTACAGAAACAACAAAGGAACTGTAGACGGCCGCCGCAAACTGAGTTCCTGTCCGTCCGCGGCTCGATGTAACCGCAGAACAAACGTTGACTCTTCCAATTAACATGCAAACGCAGCTCCGGCCGCGTGCGGAGTGAGCGTCCCAAACCGACCCTGCCTTCCGGCCGCAGAAAGGAACCTCCGTAAGGTCATGGCTTTCGCACGCAAGTAAATGATTACCAGTATCAGTGAAAAAGTAATTTTGCTCAAGTTATTTGTATGCTTTGCTGATGTTTTTTTGTACGTATAATTTCTATTGACAACATCCTTTTCCTATAAAGCTACAAGACGCACACAAAATACATAGCTAAATAAGAAAACAATGATCACGTTTCTGGTACAGTATATATATATTTCGTTAAAAAGCATTATTTTGTTAAAAATTACAATTACAAATTTACCCGTGTATTTGATTCTTCCGTTCTTTTACATGTTTCATTGAACGTAACTCAAAAACGGAACACAGTACGCCCTTCAAACTCAGTTTTCTAGTTATATTTCCATAGCTAAACCTAACAAAATGTGACCTCTATGTACCTTGTCTTACATTTTTGAGGGGTGTACCGAATTTCTCATCCATGGGACAGGTTGTCATATAAACAGATCATATCAATATGTACAATCTTTAATGTAGTATAAAATTGACTATTTAGTATTGTGGGTGATTTAGTCGGCATCAATATATTCAGGCTGGCTTCAAAATAACTTTTTCTCTCACTACTAACCGGTTACACGAGACACATTCAGTAACGCTTTAAGCACCTGCCTAGAGTGAAGTAGCTGATGAGCTTTCGTTTGTTTGACTAATTTTATTCTACCGTTTACTTGTTTTGGAATGTTACTGTTACTCCCGCCCATTGAGAGGCCATTCCCAATAATTCCATGTTTTTTATATTAATGTTTTGTGCTCGAAAGTGAATGAAAAATTCCCATAATTACAATATTGTATTAGTTAAAAAGTGAAATAGTAGTGGAAGGTATTCTAGTTAGTTAAACTGTTCGAACCAAAGGAACGCTGTTCATACTAACTTCATCGAGCTATCTCGCGCCCGAGATGACACCGGTGCTGTGGTATTTCCTACGGCTTTCTTCGAGTTTCACACATGGGGGGGGGGTTAACGTATGGGCGTAGGGCCTGCCCCTACAGTTAGTCCCCTCATTTAGCAAACTGACGATTCATCCTTTCAGATGAATCTGGGCGCTTAGGCGTCCAGGCAGAACTGTCTTTGGTTTTTATTCTTTTTAACTTCGTTTGAGTTAGACATTTTTTACGCTTGTACTAGAATACTGGAGGTTTAACCTGCTCAGGGCTTATAGAATACATATTAATTTTAATTAATCAAAATGTCCCTGGCAAATTAAATTTTGTTGCGCACGGGTTTAATTTTAAATGACAATAAGCAAGTTTTAAAACATCGATGTAACAAACATTGATGGTATTTTTAGGCGATATATTTCTAACATCGCTGGTTTAATTTTAGTTGATGTTTTGTTGTCGATTTATCACCAGTTCTTCGTTACGCTATGGTTAGAGTGACGTAAATACACACACGAAATGTTTGAAGACAGACAAATGAGATACCTTTTTACTTTCTTTCACTCTAATAAGATTTATAAGTTTGTAGATACGACAATCCCTGACTTCTATACTAACATACTACATACAGACCCCACAGCGTATAAGCGACTGACAGTTCAATGCGCTGTTGCCACACATTTCTATGCACATGGCTCACCTACATCGCAGATAAATTCAAATTGAAAACATTAACACTTACTGACAGGCTATGGCACGTTTTGATATCATGTTCATAACTTGTCGCCTCCGCGACGAGGCGCGAGTCAGCTGATCGTCAACGCGGAACGCTGGCTGTGAGAAACTAAACAAATCCCCGCAAGCTGATTGCTCCAGAGAGGTCACCTGACGCATCACAGCACGTGGCAAGGGAACTGTCAGAGTGGCTTGTACGCTGCCGGCCGCGCAGCGCTGTTTGTGTCCTCGTGAGGAGCGGCCCACCTGCTCGCGAAGGGCGTCGATCTCGTGCGGCGCGAACTGGCGCAGGTAGAGCGCGGAGGCGGCGCGCGCGAATAGCGAGACGGTGACGCGCGCGCAGAAGCCGGGCCAGTAGCGCCCGCCCGCGCCGCCCGCGCCCGCGCCCGCGCCCACGCCCACGCCCACGCCGCCCCCGTCGCCCCCGCCGTCGCCCCCGCCGCCGCCCGCGTCGCTCGCCAGCGCCGTTGCGTCCACCAGCTCCCACAGCGAGTCCCGCGCGAACAGCAGCAGCAGCGCGTTGTGCACCACCCTGCCGGGCACGCCACACGAACACAAGTAAGCGCAGGTGCGGAGAAAGTAAAGTATGTGTCTTCACTGAATGCCAGTAAACAAGTCGTCGATAAAGGACGGTTGAGTCAAGTAGGCGTCAGTAAAAAAGACTTCAGTATAGTAGGTGTCAGTAAAGTAAATGACAGTATAGTAGCTTCCAGTAAACTAGGTGATTGTAAAGTAGATGACAGTGAAGTAGGAGACAGTACAGCAGGTGCCAAAAAAGTACCTGTAAGTAATCACGTCCTACAGCCCAATTTACAATATTGTATTATTCTACTATTCTACAGAAGTACAGAATATGAAAAAACATAACATTCATCCCTGGAGTACTTATTGAATAAATTTAATCTAAATATTTTCTCATCAACGTAGAGAAAAAAGCCACCTGAAAAAGGCCAGATTTTCTGTGACACAATATATTTAGTATATTTTTTTCAGATATCTCTAAATTAGTTTAATTCCTACTTATTAATTCAAATTTTTGAAACTAATTTCATTTCATTCCCTAGATTAGGTTGTAAGAATGTTACAACCGCAGTGTTCTCTTTCTCGGTCGTAAATCAGTATGCTCAGACATAAATCTACATTAATCGCCATAAATATCAATAATTGCTCGTCTAATGAAAAATTTACTCGTCTACATTCATGATGGTCACCGAAACTCGTGAATCTACATGGTCGTTAAAGAAAGAAATCGAACAGTTAAACGGAGTTCCCCTTTTTATAGGTCGTTTCATCTCTCTCGCGCTGCCGAGCCATTTTTCTCTTTCTCAGTCGCCGAGCTACGGCGCTCTCATTGCACGAACTTCTTTCGTAATGGGATTCCCTCTCCCCAGGAAACTTTCGAAAACCTTTCTCAATTGCTGGCAGGCCAGCCAACTTTCATCAGAAGATAGCCCGTGTTCCATTAGTCTTTATCTTTACCAATCTACTTCTCAGAGGGCGATTCGAACTGCAGAACGTGCCGTTATCTTATGATCTTGCCGCAGTATATTTTGTTTTATTACTTGTGGTTGCTAATTTCCTCATAAAGATCTATCCGTCCTTCATGGTTAATATTACCCGATAGAAGCAAAAATATGCAACACCGTATATCCGACACAATCGTTAGACTACACTGTTGGTTTCTTTACAACAACGCAGCTTTCTGAAATACGTTCCTGTGTACAAACACTTTAACCAAGAGTTGTGCCTGAGCTCGCTTCTGTTACTGAGTTCGTCCGAACATTGGCAGACTAACTTGTTTGAAAGTTCTAACATTGACAAGCTTAACTCGCACATTGCTAGTACAATGAGGTCGGGAGAATACATAGCACTGCAATTCGATTTCGAAGCAAGGAATGTAAGTTAGTTACTGGTTTGGAGTTCCAAACTTCGAGTTGTCTATCATCACAATTCCAATTTCCATTAGTTCGACCATACTCGCGCGTAATCACTATTTGTGTGTGTGTGTGTGTGTGTGTGTGGACTATAATTCTCGCAATCACACTCGTCAATGTGATGCCGCTTCAATAATCCCATAAAAATCTGTTATTGAAATTTGTCCTCCTCATGCGATGTAGATAATTATAATACAACGTGAAGTGATGACACGTATCCCATTTTTCCTCGCGCAGTATAATTTAGTCTCAAAATTCTCAATTAACAGCAATGTTTGCATTAATATGAAACTATCATCACAAAAGGCATTGATGCATAATCCGTAGGGAATAAGGAAAAAACCTAAATAATGAAAAAGAAACTGGTTAAGATTTAAATGAAGGAAGTAGAAGCTGTGGTAAAGCAATTTGACGTAGTAGTACGTTAGAATTAGCAACGAGTGTATAAGTGAATATAATTTGTAAATTAGTATACCGAGGATATTTGAAAGAAGATATCTGAAATTTAAAAGGAATAAGAAACGGATGCATTATAAAACATAGGTCTTAAACCTTTTGGGTGCGTTTCTCAACGAACCTAACCCTACAACCAAAAATTCATAGTTAACAGATTTTCGGATGCAGGAGTTCTTCCATTGTTTATAGTTATAATAACAACAAGTGTTTTGCTTTGGTTAATGAAATTTATAAGAATGCAGTGTGTTAAATATTGATGTAAAAGCAAAATATCTAATCATCATATAATAAAAATCGCACTTTTTTGAAGCATTTCACCCTTGATTTTTGAATACTCCATTTTAAGGTGACTGTCGTACCACATTTTTTTCAGAAGAGAAACGAGGCTGAAAAGGAAGACAATACATAGGATGCCTGGGTACATAATATACCTTTTGAACACAATGGATCTTAAAAAGGGTACGACAGTGTGTACAACTGCCCCTACAATCCATTTAATGTTCTCTCACTTGAAAATTTTCTAACAATGCTTTCACTTTTAATACTCGAGTAGTCATGTTTTGACCTGTCGAAAATGCTTTTGAAGAATTTTTTCTTTTACTTATTTTAATTTAGTGACAGCTTTTTCTATTGATTTTCAAAATCTATCATTGCAGATAAATCATCAATTTTCAAATCTTCAGCATCGTACGCAATAATTTAATTAGAATGTAACATATACTGTCCTTCACAATATTTTTCGATAATCACAACAGAAAATGATACAAATTTTACGTGTTTCTATTTGATATACTATCAGCCAAATCTGTTATTGGTCTATTGTCTCATTCCTCTGAGGATTGCAGGGTTAAAATGTTTAGATGAAGGAACGATTTGGATATTTACAAGCTCTTCAAATGTGAGTTTTACCTTGTGTTCGTACCTTGAGGAATCATAGGGAGGAAATCGGATACCATTAAATATTTACATACCCTTGAATAATGGATTTTTCAAAGATAATGCTGTGAAGAATCTCCATGAGAATATCCGATATCTGCCTTACACTTCTACTTTCCATTTCTTTCATCATCCTCAGAGGAAGTTGTTACATACATATATCGTCATTTAATGTATAGAAACGCATGAATAATAAACATTATTATGTATTTTTGTGTTTTTTGAATGTTAATTAATCTGGTACAAAATATTCGGTTTTTGCTCGTCCACTTTCCTCCCCTCAGCCCCGAATTCCCTCCCATTCGCGCGCCCTACTGCTCGGTAATTAGAGTGGACACAATGGAACGCGGCGCCACGAAAAACGAGACACTTTTACTTTCGTTGAGCAACTTCCTTTGACAAACGACTTCCACGACGTCGCTAATAAGCGCCCTCCATCGACAAAGGGCTCATTCGAAAGTCGGCGGGGGGAGGGCGAGTGCGGCAAGGCGGCCGTCTTCACACCCGTCCCTCCGAGGAGATCGAAAGTTGAGCGCGTCCGCGGGGAGCGTAGTTTCAAAGCAAAGTTTGAAGAAACGGAGACGGAAGTGGCACAAAGGCGGAAGAATTGAGGATTTCCACCATTTGATTACTGGGGTTAAATATGAGCGTGACGGATGGGGAATGCGGCGCGGAAATGTTTGAGAAGCTAATGAGAATTTTCAGCTTCAATCCGAAAGTTTCATTCAGAGCTTACGTCAAAGAAATGTTTGTAGTAACAAAGGCCAGAAATACCAAAATGCATTACTACTCTATTTCTGCTGGTTTAAAAATAATGTACAATAACTCCTGATAGATGAATTAAATAATACACAGTATCAACTACTTCAAGTATCAAGTCAATGCAAAAGAAGGTCGTTTAATTCACAAGAAAGTGTTTATTAATTTTATCATCCTTTATTTTTAGTTTTATTTTAAATTATAAATTTCTACTATAAATTATTTTTTATATGCATTGCAGAAATCTAACAAGTCAAATGTATTTTATGCATCGACTCGCACGTGTAAGAACTATAAATTACGTCAAAATATATCGAGTGAGTTGTGAATTTCCTTGAGTAGAATTAAGCTAATGAGAGTAGGGTGAATATAAAATAACGTTTTTGTATTTTTTAAAGCCTGCGAAAAATTTTACATATTCACTGTGGTTTTCATTTTCTGCTGAATGAAAAAATACCGTAAGATAAACTTCAGTTCGAAACAATTTTTCCTAAATAGAAAACATAAATACAATGTCATCTGATTTGCTTCTATTCCTTTCATAAAACAAAAATAGAAAAGAAAATCGATTGAAATCTAGAACTAGTGGTGTTAAAACAGAATGTACTTTCTCACCCGCATTCTCACGCAAAATCACGCGAAAAGTATTCCAATTTTCGAAAAATTGTACATGCCCTTATTTCCAAAGTATTTTTAATAAACAGATTTCATTAACGAAAAGATCTCTATCTTCATATCTGTAGTTGTAGGAAGAGGCCAAAAAAATTGAACTTTCGCAATTTTCAAAAAATTAGGATTTTCAATGAACATGAAACCTAGACCACTCTCTTAAACGTCCTTCACGCTATCCAACAACAAAATTTAATTAAAATCGATGGAGCCATTTTTTGAAAATTTTGGTAATGTGCCAGGGGTTTCGTGTAAATTTCCTCTCAAAATTAAAATATCGATTTCAAATTCAAGAGGCCACGACATAAATCAGTTCGATTGAGGAATATACATTTTGCATAAAATTAACTGTACAGTTTAGCCGCTAGTGTTATTCACAGACGGACAGACAGATAGACGGACGGAAGGACGGACGGACGGACGGAGGGACGCTCAGACAGGCGTTTTGCCGTCAATGGATTTTTCGTTATCAAGGACCCACAAACCAGAGACTCAGGCTACACCACGACTTAAAGAACTTTTTCTCTAAATTTAGCAACTGAATTTATCCACTTTTTCGTTACCACGGCCTGACAATTAGTTTCAATGCCGTAAATTCATCGTTTTTTTCGCAGCGTTAACAATCTCTCTCCCCGTTGCGAGAAAGAAAAAAATCAATCATTTTTAACATTTATGTTTATTTTCTGCAATGTTAATTCTTGAAATTCTTTAGTTTATTAAGTAGAATCATATTGTGTCAGAAAATATCATAAAGAGTGTGAAATTAGAAAAAAATTAGTAAACTCGTCAACTCGAACATGTACCATTTAATCTAACCCCGTTTCCCGGCTGTTTTTAGAGAGCAAACTGAATTCAAGACCAGTTGCTTTGGAGAAGATTGGCCATTATATTTTGTAAGGTCGGTATTTCCGTTACAATTTACGCAATAATGATATTCATTCAGAATTATTAGTACTCTCAGCAGATCACACGTAGCATATTACTTATTTACCCATTGCCGCCCCACTGATATACTGTATTCACTATATTTAGATATGACATGAGTTATTACAGTATCTGCTGGCGTTAACAATGGCTTGAACGACGCAATATATCTATCAAGGAGGAACTTATTTCTATTTGCTTTTTCTGAATGCTATTAATTTAATAACCATTTAAACGTTTGCTAAATCAGTAAAACATTATAATCTACTTACGTTGAAATACTGAGTCAATGGAAAAAAATGCGTCGAGTAAAGATGGTAGAAAAATCCCGTTTTGCAATATTTTTATCTCGTCTTTCGGTTTTTTAAGCTTAAGTGTGTTCAGATAATTTTAAACACGCCGGGAGCGAAACAGTTTATCTCGCTGGTTTTCCGGATTTCGAAAATTCTTTTGCCGCGCTCGTGCTGCAAACTCGAGTCGTGCGTGAGTCTTTTGTTTTGCGCACTTTTTATGTTCCTTACGATTTTCTCTGAGATACGCACCCCCACCACACCTTTTCGAATTCCCCCCCCCCCATCCCCAATAAACTTGCTCCATGCCGGAGACGCTGGTCGGAGGGGGGCGGAGGCTGCTCAATTCACCTTCGCTGGAAGTGCAGCAGCATGGACTGCAGGCGGCGCATGTAGTCGGGCGCTCGCACGTAGAAGACGTCGTCGTCGGTGAAGTTGCGCGAGAAGACCTCCTCGAGCAGCGGCTGCCACTGCACCTGCGCAGCCACATTCACGCTTCAGACACATTCACAGTGAGGTAGGCGTAAACATGGAATGCTTTCGATTTCTTACTCTCATCGTATTTGAAATGAAAGAATGAGTAATCAGTACTGCTCAACACTCGATATTTAGATAACGTTTTACATGTTTTCCTTTTCATAACTTTACACTGAATTGTTTGCTTGTCTATAATATTAAAGAGTTCTCTTTCGACTACAGTTGAAAATACTTCACTTCAAAATAATTTAATAACTGTCCAAATTGGAGCTTTATTTTTGAACTCGGTATATGCAAAACGGACATTTCATAATAGATCGATTAAAGATCGCTTTTAATAAACGACATGGGGGAAAAACAAACTACATGCAATGTTAGACTGTTTGAATCTGAACTATGGCTTAAGTATATTTCTTTTACAAATCACATTAAATTTGGTATTTGAGAGTTTTTCGAAGTAATCATATTAGCTGAGTGTTAGGGTACCACAAGGGGCAGTTTAAGAAGCATTGAAAATTAGCAAATAGTGAATAATTTATTTACCTGAGAAAAGTCCAAAAAATAATGAATAATTCATGATTGTGGCAAGCACAAGATGCATACGATTATAATTGTGGAAACAAGACATAACTACTCTCTTGTCAACAGTGCCCAAAATAAAAACGTAATCTGGCGATAAGTAGAAAAATATATTTTGTTTATATTTAAATATTTTCTATATTAATTCTTTATTAAATGGAGTGCACTGGTTGGTCACACACTGTTTGTTTCTATGGAGACTTCTCCAACTGAGGAGGGTGAGCCTGGTTCTCTCCTGTCAAAGTGTCTGAGGGCCATTTCTCGATTCAAGCAATATAACACACTCGTAACGCGACTAGCTCTTAAATTTACTCATATTGCACCCCCGAAATATGTGGAGTGGTAAAGAGAATGACGTCACCTTTTACTTCTAGACTTCTGTCGATCTTGGTTACTGGTTTTCATATAAGTTATGAATACATATTCTCGTCATTGGAACAGTTTGTTTACTGTTTAAGCAAATAAAAAATAAATATTTCAGTTTTTTAGAACCTAAAAGTACGAGCCGAGTTAATGATCAAGAACGAAAGTAATGAACCTACATCTAACGGTTACGGCTCGATCCTTTGGGTAGTGTGCTCGTGAATATCTCAGAATGATTTAACGTTTTAATAATTTAACAAAACGCGAAAGTGAATCAGCTCTTGAATTAACTTCTACTTCGGCGGAATAAACCAGTTATCTCGCTGTTTATGAGTCCGTTCGCATAATTCCCTGAAACCTCTTTACTTACGCATACACGCGAGCCACGCGCTAGATTGGCGAATGGAATTGTGGCACAATGAGCCTAACGCGAGGCACCTAAGGAGCCACTTAAACCTTTTGAAATGCTTTCCTTATACTAAGCGTTCGCTTTCTGTTCTTGGTCGCAGAGAAAAACTCGGTTGATTATTCAGTTCCTTTTAGATAGAAGTATCAATTCAAATTTTATGCGTAGCCTAAATTCTACGTTCTATGCAGAGGAATATAATTGGACGTTTCTTTTTGTTTTGAACTTTCCGCCCATATTATATAAATTAGAGTTCTATGAGTTGGTAAATTGTTGATGAATTTTTGCTCGTTCTATTTTAAATCTAGATTATCTACAAGAAAGATTAATCCATTCAAATCTTTTCTGTTAATGAATAATTAGAGCAGTAAATATTCTTTATGAATGAATACTTACAAAGAAGATATATTTATTACTCCCAATAACTTTATCCTATAGTATTTTTTAACTTTATCCTATCCTACGTCTTATTATAAGTATCCACCAGGAAAGACTTTCGGTCTTTCTTCTATTCACAGTGTGAATTGGATTTTTTCTAGGAGAACGCTCAAGAATAAACTACTCATTTTTATAAACAATTTATATGTGACTTTTTTAAAGACTGGATTGTTTTAGAATAGGTTTCATTCATCACAAAAATCTCCATCTTCAATATTGAAGCTGTAGGATGTTAATTTTTTGCTATTTTTGAAAATATATAGGGTTCGTGGAAAATGGGACCAGTCAATATTTTACCGTCCTTTACTCTTTCTCAGGAAAAGATTTAAAGAAAAAATTGGGGTCGTTTTCATAAAATACTTGTTTTAAAATTGTCAAGATTTTACGCAAAATTACGATAAAATTTCTCACATTTTGGATAAATTTTACATGAACCTTTATATATATATATATATATATATATATTATATTATATATATATATATATATTATATATGGACTGAAAGACTCACATATATTTGAAAAGACACTTAACTTGAGAGCATATTGCATTAGGAAAAATTTTAAGAACATAATTTTGAAATGTTGAGCAAATTTCGTGCCTATCAATAACCTAAGGCGTAATTCAGAACCTGAGCACTACAACGAAGAAGAGGGGATGCTCAAAAGGCGAGTAAGAAAAGCGTATAGTAAACATAACATAAATTCGAAACCAATATAATATTTTCTACAATTATATACGGATTTACTAGCATTAAAGTTATACATCCAAGAAAATTATCTTAAATCAATTCTAAATGATAGATTGAACTGTTGGCAAATTTTTTTACAAGTACATGGGATGTAAGAAAGAACACAGAACGTATTCCGGCGATCTGCCGAGCAAAAGATTCTTTGATTAATGTTAATTGTTATTTAATGTTAATTAGTGACACGGAGTGGGATGAACTGTTAGGTATAAATCAAAGGAAAATAAAATACAAATTATTAATTTAGAGGTAATTCCAGAGTGGGAGTAGGTAAGGCACAGGTGTAATAAAGAGATCTCATTTTTGAAAATATTAGTAGTTCTCGCGAGTTTTTTGTTAACTATGAATACTATTAGAATATAAGAATTTCTCAAATAGAGGCGCCTATTTTTTCTTCAAACGTTGTATAAGGATACTGGTAAGTGTACTAACGTAAACAGCATTTTGATATATATTTTTAAATTTAAAAAATACTCACATGTATTTTTGTGAAATATCCCTCCGATTGTTAATATTTACATGATGTGAATTTTTATACATTATGGCATTTGTGAGTATAAGTGTTCTGAATGATGCGTAATGAAGTTTCTAAAAGTTCAAACGTTTGCGATCAGAATGACCTCAAATTTTCACTTTTTCAGGAACGTTTAAACGACATTTTCACAAAAATCGCTTCTCCACATTTCTCAATGAAAATGCATATAGTTCATTTCAGTTCTACTATTAGGACACAGAATCATTGAGAAAATGTGAAATAATTTTTTTAGGCGCCCACCGGTAGCAGCTGGAAAGAGGGGAGCAAACCTAAAAGCCCATCTAAACTGAAAAGTTTAGGAAACTAACTAGGATCAGAACGTCTGTGCCATTTTATAGCACCACTGGTTATCATGAAATTAGTACCGATAGCCAATGTAATTGGCCCATAATGGCTCTTAATTCCTTGATTTAAATATTTCATAGTGTGGAAATTATAAATTTGACACTTGAACATTAATAATGATACTTGTGTTTCTGATTGACAAATTAACACTTTTCCAATAGACGAATTTAAAGTTTATAGGGAGACCTAAGGCATTATATCGAATTTCAAGTAGTAATTAGTAAAAGGCAGGATTTTCTTCTTTAGAAGTCTGGAAATCAGACCAACAATAAGGAAGATAGAAAGCGGAAAATCTCAGAATAGACTGTTCGTCAGTAATACGAATGTTTTGAAATACAAATTATTCTTGAGACACATTAGACCGCCGTCTCCTGTCAACGTGTAATTTACAAATTCTTATCTCACAAATGCAATCCACTTAAATACATCAAAATTGCTAAATATTTGAATAAATATTGGAGACGAAAGTAGCTTACGTGTAAGATCTTCTTCCAGCAAAGTTTCCAGAACACTTTCGTAACTCTTGAGACAAGGAGTGGAGCAGCGATTCTCAGCATTGAAGAGTGTCAACACAGTTGAAACAAAGCGCGGGGGATCCACGAATGGGGCCGTCCCGGCCCTGACCCCGTCCCCGGTCCC
>BOPP01000265.1:475636-513535 GCA_017312745.1 Gryllus bimaculatus
GGCATTAGAAACTATGAGAGTGCGGAGACGGCGGGGAACAGGAGGGCGCTGAAGTGGGTGTTCAGGAACACGGGAGAGGAGCAAGCGCAGTTAAGATAATGGCGCGGAATAGCGGTGGGAGGTGGTTCGAAACGAATTGGAGGTGTATTCATGTGACTTCTTTTGGCTGCCCGGGAGACGCCGTGTCGTTGGCTGAGAGGCCGACGTTTCGCCTGCCGTATCGCAAGCTTCTTCAGGGTAGTGACAGGCGAAACGTCGGCCTCTCAGACAACGTCGCGGCGTCACCCAGACGCCCAAGACGCCATGAACTCGAGCTTCAGAAGCCTTCGTGTACGAGTGAATTCATGTGGCAGAGTAGTGGCGGGGCGGAGCGGTTCGAGACCGGGTGCGGCGGTAAGAGAGCTGCCGGGAAGGAGAAGTGGGGGGAGGGGCAGACTGGCGGAGAAAGATGCCGAGAAGAAGAACTCGCGAAGCGGAGTAGAGTCGGGTCGAGGGGGAGAACTGGATGGACAGAGAATTGGTGGGGCGGAAAAGTGAGGAAGAAAGACAGATAAGATACGAAGCGAGGGGACTGCGTGGTTCTGAGGGTCAAAGATATATATGATTTGGGGGTCGCTAAATTAGAATCAGTCAATCAGATATTTCATACAACCTAAAAAAATTATAAAACTTTATCTGCTGGGAGAAAAAAACTAGTGATCTAGCGCCAACGATATTCCGTCAGGGGCAAACGTCACATTCACTATCAATTATAATTGATCTTAATTTTAAAATACAAATTGCGATAAAGTTAAATGGACTTCAGATTCAGTTTCAGCGATCCCAAAAACATATAGGTTGCATGGTATGACCCCTTGGCAACATGTGTCTTTCATTTTTCATATTTTTTGATGTTGTCAAAAACCTGATGTGGTGAAGTAAAATAGACATCGAATTTGGATTCAGCAACCCCGAAATCATGCAGAAAACATGATCTGATCCCCAGATACGAACAAAAATATTTTGGTTGCGGTGCTATTTTTGAAGCATGGAGAAAGGGGAATAGCAACGCAATAGGGCGAGGGGGTGGACGGAGGAGGCAGCTGAGAAGGTAGCAGGTCCAAACAAGACGGCGCGGAGCGAGAGACGCACCGAGGGATTAGGAAAGAGCTATGTGCTTCGCGATACGCTCAAAGACAAAGTAGGAAAGTACGGCAGGGATAAAGACTTGGGGCGCAGGCAGTGGGGGCGGGGGCGGCGACTTTTTAAGGCGGCGCGCGAACTTCGCGACGTCGCGGGCAAAAGCGACGGGTGGAAGGCGTAAGAAAGGTTAGAGGCGAGGGGCGAAAACAAAAGATTAATGATACACACGCAGCGCTGGGATATTGGCGTACAACGCACCTGCTCAAAAGAGGAAGAGATAGAGTAGAAATCCGCGTAAGGGATTCTGAGCGACTGATGGTCATGGCCTTTGTGAGAAAACTCTGACAAAAAACAGAGCACCAGGAAGGAAGAACGCAATAATATATAATATAGTCTGAGAAATCGTACTAATGCTTTGAATGCATTGAAGAGTTAAATGCACAGTGAATGCACATTTACAAACCTTATTCTGAAAAATAATGCTGAGAAGTTCAATAATTTTCAATTCTCGCATTTACTATTCACCACTATTCCGTAGACCCTCCATACACTGTACAGCTCCTTAATAATATCCCTCCATTGATTACTTTACGTTAATGTTTCTGCAAGTTGTTTCTGGAGGAATCTACAAGTTTATCACGTTGATAAATTAAAAAGGAATCGTGACGAAGACTCCTTAAAACTATAATTTTCTCGTAATTGTAGAATAAATATGTAGTCGGTATTTGCGAAAGAACAAAAACAATATAGAAACTTATAATACAAACAAAATGTTATTTTCCTTGCACTTTACAAGAGCTACAGAGCTACAAAAATACATTAAAATATACTTGGAAATACTAAAGGCAAGATTACACAGGCACACAAAGAAAGATGTCACACTCAAATATTTGAAACAAAGTTTTTCTATATATTTCGACACGCGGAATCCGAAACTGAAGCCAGAATTACGCCGCTATCTTCATTTTTTTTTAAATTGCGAAACCCACTGTAAAACTGTAGATTGTAACTTTCGCGGTAATTTTTGCGATTCAAAAAACAAAACTGATGACGCAATTCAGGCTTCTGTTTCGAATTCTGTGCGTCGACGTAAATAGAGAAACGCTGTGCCAAGTCTTGTTGTTTTGTGTGCCTGCCCAACCAAATGAAATGTTTGGTTGCGTGCTCAGCAGAAGCAGCGGGCGAGGGGCGGTACTTACGAAGCCGTACTCGTCCTGCAGCCGCGACAGGTTGAACCGCTCCGACGCCTCGCGCTGCGCCGCGCGGTTCTGCAGCTCCTTCTCGCGCGGGAATTGCTGCGGCAGAGCGCGACAGCGACGCCCATGCACAAACATCTCTGCTTTACACACCTCATTTGGCACACTGAGATGTGGACAACAAGTACGCTGTGGGCGTAGGGTCGGCACCTTCTTATCATACCCTTATTAGGCGAATTCATAAACACGAACACTGTCAAATTGAATTTTATTGCACACTATCTTGAAAAACATTGATAGTTTTTCGTCGATGTATTTTTAACATCGATGTTTTAATTTTATACATCTATGTTTTGTTATCGATGTCGCATCCCTAACGTGGATGAGGCAGTCGCTTCACATGTCTTCTTTAGTCATGTCAAGTCATTACTCCCGTAAGTGTAGTGCATATATTTCCCTCCGGAGGTGGCGGTAATCTTCTTCGGATGGAGGGCGAGCGGAGTTTTCCTCATTCAGGTATCTCCCACCAGCGGGGCACCTGAACAAGCTCTAAGCTCCCGACCGGTCTCCCGGCATGTGGGGTAGCGCAGATCATGTACGTGTAAGTGGCGGGGCGGCGCTGGGCAGAGCAGGAAGGTAGGGCGGCGCGGGCAGGTGAGCAAATAGGGTAGAGTAAACAAGCAGACGAAGCATGGGAATAATTACTTGAAACAAAGTTTAAAACGTGAAAACGGAGGTTAACTCCTGTTGCCCGCAAACTACATCTCCGCAAACTATACCTCCGGCGGGACAAAACAATACGCAACCTAGGCCGTGAAAACGCAGCCAGCAGCGCCGCGCGGAGGCCCAGAGCAGCCGGCTGGCGTCGTGCGGCTGGGAGCCCACGAGACCCGCCCTGCTCTGCCCTGCCCTGCGAGTTACCCGGGCGGAGCGCGGGGCTGCGTCTGGGCTTCAGCCGCGCTCGAGCACGTGGGAGGCGGCGGCTGATTCCATTACCCGTTGGAGTCGCGCGGCTGGCAACGCGCGGTGGGCGCCATACAACAAAATGTCTTCCCAATGCGGGGTTTTTGATATCGATCAAACATTAAGGTTACCAACTATAACTCTCTTAACACTCTCAGAAATGTCATTCATTTCTATGTTGATGAATGTATTATACATGAAACTTAATGTAACTTCAAACATTACATTTCAAGTTTAAATTAAAGTTAGTGTAAATTAAATGCACATGTTCTTCCGTCGTTCATTTCGTATATTCATATTCACCAGTTCATCATGATTATTCCTTCCTCACAGATATGACCATAAAGCTTTGACACTTGCATACTAAAGAGTTTCACACGAAGAACCCTTTTAAGTCAAGGATGTAAAATTGGTGTCACTTATGGTACAAATTTTCGAAATTAGTGTTTTGGACAACTATCGACCTTTACTTACTAGATGAGTAATATCAATGTTCTTACTACAATAAATAAATTGGTGAATTATCAATAATGTATGTAAGGCCGAGTTGATAAGAAATCGAGTATTTTGGATTAGTAATCGAGTCATGGATAAGTAATACTTACACGAAACTATTTATAACTGTTAATAGTAGGTTTTGAATTATTAGAACACTATTCACTTTTATTCAAAATTTTGGTTTATCACAATGAATAAAATAATAAACAATGAGTTTAGTTTAAATTGCGTACAATCTTCAGATGTTTCACTTAATTTTTACATGATCTCCATTACATCGTCGTCGTCGTCATCATCATCACAGTAATCAAAATGGATAAATATCTACCCGGTTTGAGAATAAAAATATTTTATTCAGAACATTTAGCCCTCTCAGCTTGTTTTACCATCTTGTGATTCACAGATTCTCCCCTGAACAATACATTTTTAGTACTAATAATGGTTGACAATCATTTTTATGTCATAATTTAAAATTTTATGATTTTTTTAAAATCGCTTTGGTAAGAAATGTAGAGAGGACTATCTAAAAGATATTACTTCATAATTAAAAAAGTTAATGTAATGTAAGTAACATTCAAAATAAATGTATTTTTCCAACGAATAAAATACACAATGTAAAACATTCCATCGACAGTCATTTGTTAATTATCTGTAAATTTCTCCTCGGCACTCGCAACCATTTGGTACGTGACGCGTCTCCTTGCATTCGCCCCACTGTGCACAGTGGAAATGGAGTGTGGTTCCCAGGGGGCGGGACGCGTCTTCGTTAACTGCATTACGCGCGTAGTGTTTCGCGCGTGCGCGGGGGGGGGGGGCGGGGGAGCGGACGCTTTTAAAGTGGAAGCTTTTAACGCAGTCGGCGGCGCGCAGGCGCCAGCAACACCACCCGCCGCCGAGCAGCCCGCCGCAGGGACTAACCACGTCGGGGGGGGGGGGGGGGGGGGGGCCGGGGACGTTTTCCACAACGTCGCCGCCCTCGTCATCCCGGCCCCCCCCATCACTATTTCCACCGTTGTTTTCCCCTCCTTTGCCCTCTGCGACCACCGTCCCCGCCATCACCATTCCCGCCTTCAGCGCCTCCGCCATGACCTTTCCCTACATTGCCTTCCGCGCCGTCACCATTCCCTCCGTCACCATCTTCGCCATCCACCGTCTCCCTCATCGCTGACCCGCCATCGCCAAAACACGCCCCACCGCCGTCGCCCCGCCATTGCCGTCTGCACTAGCGCTGCACCCATCATCGTCAACCCCGTGATCGAAGTCTCCACCATCACTGCCTCCCATTCGTCTCCCTAGCCCTCTCATCAGTGGTCCCGTCATTGCTGTCCTCATCATTGCTGTCCCCGACATCAGGCGTCCGTTGTCGCCCTCTATATTCGAAGCAGTCTCGTAGACTCTCGGCTGTCCCATTGTCTCCACAGTCCCAACTACCGTCTACACCCTCTGTCCTGGCTGTGGTGTCCCTGTCTCCACCCGTCTCCGTCTCCACCGCCTCCGCCGCCGCCGCCGCGGGAGTTGGCGCTGGAATGGCGCCTCTCGGGGACCTCCGAACATATTTTCCCAAGAGCGCGATAAACTCGACGGGCCGGAAGATGGTGCCCCTGTTGGAAGACATTTCGCTTCCGCGACTAAGGGCTGCAATTAAGGCACTTGCTACAAGAACCATCTACCTTACTAGACGAGTCACACTATTTAATGTGCCATCTGTAATATTGATTTGCTTGCTTTTATTTCCATCAAGGTGCAATAACTACATTTCAACGAATGTATCAAGATGACATTACTACGAAAATATTATTATAAACAAAACATTGATAACACAAATTCTTTCACATTTTAATCATGATCAGCAGTTCAAGTGTCAGTGAGCAGAACGTAATGCAGTTTATCTCACGGACTGGGGAAAAGATACGACTCATTTATCGATTTATTAACAGCAATTTAAAAATAATTAATTAATAAAAGCGACGTCTGAGAAAAATGATAAATATATATCGCGACACATCGTCAAGCTCTTTATTATTTTTAATAATAATATATTAATGTTATTAAGTACAATCAATGGAAGTGCACCTATTGCTGGAAGGTTTGAAAACTGGAAATTAAATAAATAAGAGCGTCTTAATAAAATTAATACTAATACTTATATAGCAATAAATTAATAATTATTCAAACTAATTAATAAAAATATTTTGGATCCTTATAATGGAAATGACGATTATTTCCTAAACGTGAAGTCTTACAATGATGAATAAAACGAGAAACAATAATTTCCCAAGAAAGGAATAAGTGACTTTTCCTTCTTCCTTCTGACATTACCGTATTCCCCCATCCCGAAACCCGAGGCCACGACGCTGTAGGAGTATCGCTTAAAGTGAATGGGATGCCAAAGGTATTTCACGAAATTGCGAAAAGCCATAACAAAAGAATGTACTCGCAGCCATGAGTTGCGCGATAAAATAAAGACCCTGTACACGATAAGAACGGAACAAATTTCAAGTAATTCACACATTTTAATAATACGATAGAACCTAAACAAACGAAACACTGTTTATGGATAACGATTTTCTGTTGATCAATCCAATGATGACCTAGGTGCCAATAATACATTGTTCTGTTATGTATTTAGTTTCTTAGGAGTCCATTAGAACTTCCGTAAACAACGAGGTTATAACCTCGAGAAAACTGCCCGGGAGAGGTTTTTCTTTCTCGAAAGGCAAGGTTGTTCTTTTGTTGGCTTCTCTCACACGTTGAGATGGCGAGTGCTGCCTTTATCGACGGCGCCCGCCGAAATGGGGACTGCCAATAACAAAGATGTGTGAAATTCCTCTCAGGATTTTCTTCACCTCATAGAACGTCATATTTCTCTTTGGATTGTCTGTTCAAGGGCTTATGAGTTTTCAACAATGCGGAGAGAAGCATCGAAGTTTGCGGTATAAAGTCTTATACAAACTATTTTGTGTTCTGGTCCTCGTTAAAACTCTTATAAAAATGTTATTAGCACTCTTACATGACAGCTTCTTCTTTACTATGAACGCTTCTATATTGTAACTGCAGACGAAAAGTTTATTGCTTCTACGAGTATATAACCAGTAGTAGCTTCCTTTGAGATGTAGACCATTTGCAAGATAAGATCTTCAGGAAATTTTTTCCAAGTTCCCATATTTCGACAACCCTGCCTCTGCTTTCTTTATGCTCTCCGCTTTGAAGAAGATGGAAGCACGTCGGTCAAAAAGTTTATTGCATTGTCCAGGACGCGGCATCTTTTAAACAATTAGTCTTTACGCAGGTCGCTGAAAACAGTGAGCAAAGCCCTTCTTTGTGTCAGAAAATAGTACTGGAACAATAAACGCTGGTGGAAATAAACGCAGACAGCCTTTCAGAACTTTCAATAAGTCTTGAAACAATAGATAATATCGTTGAAAGTAAGGCGTAAATATGATAAATGACTGTATATACTGTGACGTGGTGGTGCGAGCGAAACACAGATTAGGAGATGTTGTCTACAGATGTACTATGTTTCTACTTACAATGTTTCTATACAATAATTACACTCCTGAGGAACTAGCGCTGCACTCCCAGCACTGCACTTCCCTGAGGCATCCCCGCCCCAGCCTGACACAGACTCCAGCGGCGAACCTTAGCGCTGCCCCGGTTTCCCGTCCTGTGGAGAACACCTCGCGGCCGAAGCTAGCGCTACCCCCTGGCGGGTGACGAGTGCCTTCCGCGCCGCGAATCGGTTCAACCTCGCGAGGGATCACGTGACAGACCCCCCGCTGGCGGCGTCAACTCATTACCTACTTCTGGGCCTCTGCAATTCGGCGCCCGTCGCCAGCTGCCCTGGGGCTGTTCTCGCACATCATCCCCCTCTGCGCCAGCTGACACCTGCCATCCAACACCTCCCTCGGAGAGCCTTCATCTGCCGCCACGCCTCTCGACAAGTGGGATCCGGCGGACACAATGCCACGACGTTGCAGAAAAACGAACACGAAGACCGTACCACCTCTCACGAAGGAACCTTTTCACTGTGTTTTCAGCTGAAAAAAACAACGGTTTCTGTAACATACATGAGCCTAATATGTGTATTCTACCATTAATGTCCTTTTGAGATTTAAATATTTTAATAAACAAATAGTTTTTTAATAACGAGATTTCTTACTTTACTCATGGTGGCAGGAATACGATTCCATTAATACGAAGGAAACGAAGTCAATTTAAAAACTATAAATAGTTTTAAGATAGTTGATGATAATAAATTCGTATTTAAAAAGTTAATTTTTAGTAATTTAGTAAAGAAGTAATTTTTACTGTTTAGATCTTCAAAAAATGTTTTTTGTAATAAAAACTACGTGAGTTGGGATAAAAGAATGAACACCTTCCAGTGATGTACGTACATATTTGACGAGACATTTTCACTACCAGAAGACATACGCATAAAGAATTGTGGAAATCACTATGTATTTTTCGCAAATAAGTTTTAAAGGCCATGTTAGTGATTTTGTATAAAAATCGAAATGATTATCAGATAGAAAAAATAAAATTCATATATATTTATTTCATTTTTACCGATGTAAAGTAAACTGAAAATGTACTTAAATTTAATTTAAAACTTTAATTCTTGGTATGTATTTTCGTGGTTTCCCCCACCGACCCGGTTTTCGGGGCCCCCCACCGACCTCACTGTCCTCGCCCTCGTCGACCCTGCCCCCACTATCCTTGTCCTCGTCCCCTCCGTCCTCGACCTTCACTCCCCGCCAGCTCTTTCGACAACTCTCTCTCTTCCACTCCCGACCTCAACCCATCTTCAAATAGTCGAACCCGTTACCACCGTGTTCTCCCAAACCAACTGCACCCACCCCTCACCTCCTCCACTTCTCAAGCGCCTGAATCCCTGCCCTTCCTCCGCCGCCTCCGCCGCGCCCTGCGGGCGACCGCCCAAGGGCAGAGCCGTCTTCTCACTGCACAAAGGGCGCGGCGGGGCCCGGCGGGGAGGGGCGGGGCACGGCGGGGCGGCGCACAACAGCTCTCCCGAGAGACTCTGACATTTGGGCGCGGCGGCGGGCGTTGGGCGCGGGGGGGGGGGCGGCTCGATGTGCAAGGAGTGTCGTGAACAATGATTTTCTTGATGCTCTGGGCTCCCACGGCGGGGAGAATTCCTGAGTGGTAATACCTCCAAAGGTTATGGTAGAATCGACGTTCAAATTTGGACGTCTGTGAGTGACAGCTGTGAGGAGACCAGAAGGACATGCACAGTAATGATGGCTACATAATTAATAAATACGGAGATGGAGGCATTGACAAAATGGTCAGCATTGGCGATCGACGAGGTAAAATAATCGATTAGGCCATCATAAATGACGAGAGCTACACGGAGCTGCGAATGTGTTGTGGGAACGGATGTGTCAAACGGAGGAAGAGTCAGTGGGAGATAAATATATTGTGAAAACATATTTATTACGATCCCAGTCTAAGCTTTATGACCACACATGGAGTGGATACCTGCTTTTTAGGGATAGCTGACTATAACGTTAATAGGCGAACCAGTATGAACACTCTGAACATCACTAATTAGCGTTGGTTTAAAAGTGAAGATTGTTTCCTTCTTGAACCCAATTTCGATCTTTTTCAGCAACCCGTACTACACAGTGGGTGTCCCCTTCAAAAATCGACCAGAAAAGACGTCCAGAATGATAGCTTGTTTATATAACGGCATAAGAAACAACTTGTGTCCCCTTGGGAACACGAATGTACGGTGTTATTGGCCTCAAACGCAACGTCTTCGAATTATGCTCCATGGAAAAGTGTGTTGTAGGTTGCACGTGTCCCTGCTCTTATCCGTACATCATAACATGCGAACGTCTGGTTCCGTCTTAAGTCTGTAATCGTACGCTTCCTCGACCAGAGCCACGTGCAGACATCCGTCTGCGCAGGTGACGCCGCTTCGAGGGCGAACAGCCGAGAGCCTGTTTCAAGGATTCCAAGAAACCCCATAAACGCGCTCTGTCTCCCAAAAATTACACGAAGAGGTCTCTGATCGCAACACGTGTCACCTGAAATACGACAACTGCATGGAAAGCATTGGCAGCTCTTGTGTTGCATCGGGGTAAAGTGACATGCTTAACTAACATTATTTACATTGTTGTTTG
Source organism: Gryllus bimaculatus (assembly GCA_017312745.1). Lineage (NCBI taxonomy): Eukaryota > Metazoa > Arthropoda > Insecta > Orthoptera > Gryllidae > Gryllus > Gryllus bimaculatus. The sequence continues at coordinate 485,562 of BOPP01000265.1, forward strand.
TTCAAAGTTATAAGAAATACGAGATCCAGATAATGCTATAAAAATAGATGTACCGTTGAGAAGTGTTACTAGAGACACCTTTTGTCAGTACAGAGCTCTGAATGTGATGCAGCATGAATAACATGCGTAGCTCAGAGGCATTCGGGGCCTGCGTGAAGCAAAAGACAACATCTCGAGTATAGAATAAAAAGTTATGATTATCATCACATGATGCCGCTTACTAGGTTCACAGAAATTTGAATCCTAGCTCCCAAAGGTTAAAACCGAAACCTTCACTGTTACAACATCATCGGGAGACTGCAAAAAGAAAGAGCCAAGGCATCGGGGGCCTTTTGGGAGAGATAGGGGAGAGGCAAGCCGTGGCGGGGCGGCGAGACAACACCCCCTACAGGCCGAAAAGCCAGAGCGAGCCCTCCCCCCGTGAGGCCATTTCTTCTGGTTGCACCTTTCCCGTCGGAATCCAGCTCCTGCATCGCGTTGTTCCTATCTGTGCTGCCCCGCTTCGCCTCGCCTCGCCCCTCCGTTCTTCCTGGATCGCCCCACCACATGTCACTCCACTCCACCCTTTTTCATTTCGCAACTGTTCACCAAGCCTCCCCTTAACCCATCCCAGCTCCTCTCAACCCGCCTCTTCCTCTCCCGACCCCCGCTTCCCCCTCACCCCTTCTCTCCCCGCCACCCTCTTTACCTACTTCTTCCCTACTCACTCCAACCCACCAGACAATGGCTTCTGGCCGCTTCGCCCTGCACCACCCCGTCTCCCACACCTCCTCTCCGCCGCTGCCCACCGCTGCGCCCGGCGCTTCTTTCCATCTGCAGCGCAGCGCGTTAGTCACCTGCCCTGCGAGCGCCACTCACGAGATGAGCTCCGCCCCCGCCGCTGATCGGGCTCTCTGCCGATATTAGAAGCGCAGCGCGGCGCGCCGCACGGCGCAGTCACTGCTAATTAAATTAGTTCTTCCACATCGCGCCGCCGCGCGCTGCCGCCCAACTCCCAGAGGAAGCGGGCGCGATTGTCAACTGGCGAGGAATGTAATTTTTGTTGAAAAATGTCTGGCTCTATGTAGAGCTAAAATCAAAGAAACGTTGCGGTTTTGTACTAGTATGCCCCACTATTATTATACATTTTATATTTACCATTAAAGCCCGAAAAAGCCCCTGTACGTTATTCATTTCAAACATCTAAAATTGTGGAAAAGCAAATGTGTATAGTATTTATAATGTCTTTATTTCAACACTGTGACTAAGCAATGCTACGATAGCTAAGTTTCTAGGTTATTTTTAATTGAATTACAGCCAGACTGTAATTAGAAATAAAAACCTAGATTTATCATGAGTATGAACATACGATAACCGGAGAACGAAACATCAGAGTGTAATCACTAGCTAGAACGCGTAACCATTGCAAAGAGGAAAGAACTAACGGAAGAGTCTGCAAAGGACAGTGGTCAGAAACAAAGAGAATTGGTCTAGACAAGAGCATTGAGCCAAAGACGTTTATATAAGCAGAGGGCTAGGCTTAAGTTATGTCTGCGAATGAGGGAAGAGGAAGGATGGCAGAGTGTGGCTCGTACGGAACTGTGTGTGACTGCGTTGCTGATTACAGGTTGCCAAGTGTCCTCTCTGAAGCACTCTTGGATATCTCGCGACTGTCCAGTAGGTAAGGGCATTATTCCCAACAGCTTCCACAAATTCCCTGTGACATTCTAGAGCATTTCTTCCATGGAGAAAGGATATCTTGGTGAATGAGCGCTGCTGCAAACAGGTCACATTATTCTCGTACAGCAATAGTCAAATTTTCTCTGTACTAAGAGTGACAGAGTTGTGTGTTTACAACTATCTGTTGTAGTGAAAACACAGTAGTACATCAGACTACAAGTTACTTTCAGATGATAAATAAAATTATGTGGTTGCATAATATTTCTTCTACAAAAAAGATTGCTATAACATGTCCCAACCCTCGGATTCTTAAACTTTCTACCAACATGTTCTGTTGGCATATCGCAGAAGAAATATTTGTGGTCGTGGATTTCGAGTTTTTCCACTCGTCAGCGTTAATAAATTCCTCAGCGAATATTCAACAGAAGAACTACGCTAATTTGCATACAGCATACGTACGTTATTGAAAAAGTTAGAAACATGTTTGTCCAGACCAGAGAAAAACACAGCAGAATGAATATCCAAACAAAAAATATTGCGGATTCTATCGCAGAATTTGCAAAATTAATATCAAAAGCGAATAACTCGCAGAACATGTTTACGTGAAATACGGCGTGTTGTGCATATACGACTTTATGAGAGTTTTTCTTTTAAATTTAAGTGCTCTCTCTGTGAATGAGAAGGAAGATTTGCGCGTACGTTGGACACGCGTATGGTCGAGAAAGAAAATCGAGAGCGAAAAATGTTCAAGTAATTTATTTTTCTGCAGTGTTCTGGGATTTTTTTCTTATTTAAATATTATTCACAATAAAAAAAAATTGTATTTGTTTCAGTTGGTTTTCAATTATTTGCAAAATCGTGAATATATCAGCCCTTTCCTTAAACAAGCAAGATTCAGTCTTTTGAATTTACAAAAACTTTATATTTTTCTCTAAATCTATTTTTATGTACATTAATAATACAAAGATGTATCTCTGACTTACTTATTTAAACAAAACTCTGTATTTGAGATATCTCTCGTACTCTAAATATTGAAAAAAATGTTTTCCAAATTCTGAAGATCTTCGCCAGCCTAAGTTTGACTGTCAACAACATGAATGCATTACTCAATTGTGATGAACATCGATGGAAGTCAAATTTCCCTCATTGCAACGTCCATTAGTAAAGTTTGCTCTTCACGAACGGAAAGTCAGCTGTTTGACAAGTGATCAGATAAACCCACACATCATGTCAGCAATGGGCTTCACGGCTTAACGCATTTGCTTGCATAGTTCGTTGGTGTATAATTTATGACCATTAATTATTCAAATGCGTAGAGCTATGTTACGTTAATCACAAAATGAAATAAATGTTCACAATAAATGTAAATAACACAATCCAAAGCATGTTGTGGAAAATTCATTTTTTGTTAAGCGTTGTCGATGCGTAAAGTACAAAAGCGAATTATTATTAAAGCAGTAACATACACATTAATTTTCGTACTCAGTTTCGTCGACACCAAGTGATACATTTATACCAAGTTCGCTAAATTATTTGAATTACAGTTATGACGTTTGTTAGGAACGAAGAAACACAAAAATAGTATCTATGCATTTTATAATTGTTTGGGTTTTTATTTGTTGTGTAATTCAACAAAAATTCATGGTATTATTTCAGTTAGGCTCGATACCGATTTAAAAATATTAAAAGTTTCTGTAGTTGTGTAACTAACTAGATATGTGAGCATTGAGCATAGTACAATATTACATTACTACAGTCAACGTTATATTTACTATTTTACGTAAATTAAGAATTGTGTGATTTCTCTCTCTCTTCTGTTAGTAGTCATTTTTTTAATGTTGGCATTCATACACTTGTATAAAACAAATGAAGCAAGCTGCAAAATTTTCTTTAAGATTTTAATTGTTCAGTATTCTTTGTTTTTTGCATACGATCAGAAATAAAGAAATCTTCACTAATTTGAATGTAAACAATGTTTTAATTTGGCATATTTTCTTTAATTGACATCTAAATCTAGTTGGTAGACTCTTTTTAGCAAACACGGGGCGTATTGAATTTTGTTCTATAAAAACATGATTTCCAGTACTTGATTTCACTCTTGATGCGAATTTGCACTCGTTGCGGTTGTAAACTCGATAAAGCTCTTAAACCAACATTCTAAGGGAATTAACAAACATCACCACGGTTTGGGCAGTTAGGAACAGTTTGTGTCATTTTGGATTTTTTTCATCTAGTCCGCAGCTACTCGCTTCCTTTTCGAAGTATTTAGCACTTTGAAAATAAATCGTAAATTATACAAAGAAATAGTGTGCTGCAACTTACTACATGTTTCCTAACGCATGAATACACAAAACGCGTAAAATATTATATCTATTAAAGAATTATCATATGACATTTTTAGACGAATATGAGATACGATAGTGAAGAAGAAATAAGCCAAGAAAAAAAGTATCTGAAGTATCCAGGCCCTGCGAGATAACAAGAAGACCAAACGACTGCATGAGTGCCAGTGTAGGCAATACATCTAGCAGTGACGTATACACTGGTCATTCACTTTTGCTTCATACTCGGCATGATTCGAGTATGAAGGATCGGGTGTGTATACGGGATCTACATGCTAAACTACACGTCATTTGCATCTGCCGTGCTGAGTCAGGCTGTGTACGAAGAAAAACTGCGGAAAGAGCATGAGTGTATTTATTGAAAGGGGCGCATGCCAGCTATAAAGTATTTGAAGGTCTAAATATCGCACCCGATATCACATTGCATTGCGGGTACTTTGAACACATTTTTATTTATGCTTTATCAGTTTAATCTTTATCATTTTCATTATGCTTTTCAGTTTAATTATGGTTATTTTTTTTATATCTCAAGTTTCGCACGAATTTAGATATATCAACTATATGACTTATGTTTATATCACAATAGTATGAAAACCCTTTCATTATTGCATAATTTAGTAAGCAGTAATATGTCCATCCATAAATTGGTGTGTTTAATTACAATTATGCATATTTTGAGACACATATATTAACAAATCAGAATGTGTCTAACCTCAGATCGTATCAAAACGAAGGTTGAGATTCTCAATAATTAAGGCTCTTCACTATAAAAGTTAAGAGCAGTTTTCGAGATTAACCACAAACCGGATTTCGAACTTCAAGAGTACATAATAAAAGTGTGCATATCGACGTTTCAAGGCTATTACAGTGATGTGGGGTCTGATACCAAACAATTGCCAGGTAATTGCTTGATTTTTGTGGCATGTACGATTATTGCGTGCTTCAATCACAATACTGAACTCATGTAAAATGCATGTTACTCGTTAACTTTCTATTGTTATTTACGAAATTTAAGGAATGAAAAAATGAGAATATACGAGTACTAGTGTCTCAAGATGTTACACAATTATACAGCATATGAAGGGGTATTCACGAAGTGTCAAAATAAATACTGCGTACTTCTAGGGAATGCTGAGAGGTCAAAAGTGATAAGTTTTCCTTTGAATATTCAGTGGACAATTTCACTGTATCACTCACATAACACGTTCCAAGCGCGGCTTCGGGTGACAGCTAAACTTTCTAGGTTACGATTCGTTTGCTTTATAATATTATTATGACAAAAAGTGTTCCACTAAGACTCACTTTGGGTCAGTTTTACTCAAAAATATTCAGATCAGCTACACGTTTTTGTAGCGTATGCTTACTTTTCAATGAATGCCCGCACACCACCATTCAACTTCCTAGCAATAAGGGCAACGCCCTCCTACAGAAATGTGAACGTATTTCTTGAACGATCCTATTTTCAATTTATCCATCTACATGTTAACCTGTGTACATTTAAGTAGTGCAAATACGTCTTTCTTGGGGTATATGTAGTAAAACAATCTATATTCGTTTGAGTCATAAGTAATGAGTCATAAAATATGTTACTGACTTTTTTGGACGTGGAGAGATGGTGTATCATGTGCCCTCTGTAGTGTATATTTTCTGTGAAACCCAGTACATTTTGGTACTAATTTTGAAAAGAGACTAAGAACACCTCGGGATCGACCTGGATAGGGCGTAGCCAGTTAAAAATCCCCAGCTTTGAACTCGGGTCCCGCAGATTCAAATCAATTCAGCGACGCCTTATTTTACGTTCCGACCACGCCAATGTCGCAACGCTCCTTTCGCCATGTAGCGGAGAAGCAAGCTATCACTCGATCGACGAAACAAACAATTCGAATTTTGCTCACAGGTTTCTTCTAGGCTTGAGATTTTACATGGTGTAAATATGTAACATGGGACTGTCGGCTTTACTTCCCCTCCAAAGACATCCGTAGGAAGGATTTTGTTTCGCCCTTAAAAATCCACAGCTTCAACTGTGTTTGCAATCAGAAAACGTCGGTACATCAGTCCGAGAGGCTAACCGTTACCACCGAAACCACAATTAGCAATTTTGTGTGTTTACTGGCTTAGATAAGTCAGGGCATCAATTAATGTCTGCAGTTCCTTTGACCTGGGGGTTGTAGGGTTCGAGGCTCGACGGTGGCAGGATTTTCGCCATGGCTTGGTCGAAGAAAATGTTAACGGCCAGCTTTTGTAATCGGTAGTTTATCGTGGTTTTCGTGGCAGGATCAGTGTACTAAAAAAGCGGCCGCCTGACCGCGCGCAATCTTTCCTTCCTCTTCCCCGTCCGTTTCTCACCCCTTACTTTCGCCCCTTTCACTAACAAGCACTACACTAACAAGCACTACACCAACACCCATTCTGGGAAGCCGGTCGTGAGCTCTGAGCTTGTCGCTGCCGGGGCGGTGCTCCGCCGGGGGAGATACTTGGGCGGGGATTACCCCGCAAGGCGTCGTGAAGATCGTCGCCGGATCTCGCCATTCAGCCGAGGAAAGATAACGGTGACTTCGCGAGGGGGAAGCACGCACTACGCTTACGGGACTAATGACTTTCGCATTGTCGCACCCCGAAATCACTAATTAACCCTTCGACGCTGTTTCTCAAATGCTTACGTGGACTCTGTTTGGGGTCTTTTTGTCCCCAAACGTTTTACACATTACAAGTATTTGGTGCAAAAGTTATTTGGAATTATTAATTGAGAAAACGATGCTATTTATTTGCTTTATTTACTACATTGTACTAAATAACAAAGAATAATGTTATTTCTAGAAAAAAACATTCTCGCTATACATAGGTCTGTATCTAAACAGTATGAGACTGTTTATAACACGGTTATCAAATCAACAAGACCCACCTAATTATCACTTAGAAACCGCAACATATTATAAAACGGAAATGGACACGTTTTTAGAATTTTCCTAGTAATTTAGATATCAGATGTGGCATTTGATATCTAATTTTGACTACAATCGCATACAAATCAAATTATTTACTACAAAGAAGCAAACTCAGAAAACTGAAATGGTTGCAAAACATGTAAAACTGAACGTAAATAGCATAACTAAAAGGAGAAATTAATGTGAATAATTTTCAAAAAGTTGCAAAACATTATTTGTCCCTGTGGTCAAAAGAGGAAAGCGGATCTTGCGTATCGAATCCGACTTCAACCAATGAGCTTCAGACACCAGTTTGCGTCACAATAGTGCGTATTTAAATGCAATCTAGTACCAAAAGTATTACGTTATTACAAGATATTGAAACAGATTTATGAAGCATTTCTTTTCAATATTTCATCTTGTACACCTTCACAGTGTTATTTTTGGTTGATTACCGTTGAAAATTGTTATTTTCTACCATTTCCAAAATGTTTCTCAACACTTCTCGCTCGCCACAGCGACCAGCGCCTGGTCTGACTTTCCAAAAGTGCCCGTGCTGTGGTCACGTGGTTCGTGACGCAGACTGGTGTTGCGCAGAACGAGCAAACGTCGGTGCGCCGGAGGGACTCACCCATGCAGTTGCAAAACGACCCCAAGCACAGTGTAAGGGCCAATCAATGGAGTAGGCCTACCTTTGCGAGCATGGAGGCGAACAGCAGGATGGCCTGCACCTCCTTGGCGCGCGTGGCCTTGGCGAGCGCCGGCGGCAGGAACACGCGCAGCAGCCGCTCCAGGCTCAGCAGCCGCTTCTCCTCCGCGCTGCTCTGCCAGCACACACGCGCCGACACGGCCTCTTTGCGCACGCCAACACACGGCACAGCCTCCAAAAAGCGTCATAACGCAAAAAGTACACCATCCGCTTCGCGTTTCTAGGCTTTATCACAAACGCCGAAATCCTAGTGCGGAAAATTTCCCTAAATGGATCACCCGACAGTTCCTGTTAATATAGCAACAGTATGAAAAAGAAATTTCCCCCCCTCAAATATGCTGTTTTTGCGTTATGACAGTTTTATATTGGCCGTGCGATATGTTGGAAAATTTTGAACAAAAAAGTCACAAATGCTCTTTATATTTGCTCCATATATTTACCCTTGACTCTTAGGCAACTCCTTAGGCCCAGACGACGAGGATGTCACGTTCTAAGAGATTTCATGACATTAACCTGTGCGACACAGGAATGCTAAATCAGGGTTATCAATATTTGATCGCATCAGAACCAACTCCTTTATCAAGGCAGATGTTCTAACAAATTGGAGTATGGAATCAAACATTACATACTACGTGTCAATTTAACGATCTTCCATGCGATCAGGGCGTAATATAGTACAAATGGGTGATGATAAACGTAACAGGATGACCCACACTTCATTAGCTAACATCACTGCGGTCAAAGCATTCCCTGGATATTAGAAGGTCGCGGGATAGGCTGCCGATGGGATAAGATATTGCTCTTAGTTATCGGCCATTTTCAGTTATGTGTGTGCATAAGAACGTTTAGATCGCCTTCATAACATTTCTTTCCCAAAATAAATCCCTTCAAGGCCATTTCTTACCCCCATTAAATGTGACATTCCATTTCATCCATCATTATTATTCATCCCGTTTGTAGTGTAAACCAGAACAGTTGGGGTAGGCGCAGTTTAGATCCCCGCTGTATACTCTTTGTAAAAAGGTCTGTGATGAAACCATGCCAAAACCATTCGATCAGCCACAAAACAGTTTGATTGGCCACTACCGAAATGAGCGAATAAATGTTTTTAGGTCAAAACTTCTTACAGTACGCGAATTTTATTAAAGTAGTAATGTTGGCATTTGCGTGGTTATATATATTTTCTAAGAGCTATTCGCAATTATAAACGAATCGTTAATAAAAAAGAGATAAATATACTTATTTGATATTATTAGAGATATTTCCTTGACAATTTTTTTCAATCTGAAAAATCTACCCAAACGGAAATATGCACGTTTTCTAAATTGCGATCGAAAATATATTCGCATACACGATATCAACATAAATGTGTACGTTCTCTTAATGTTGAGCGCACACATATACACGCTAGTAAAACTTTGTATGTAATCACAAATATGAAAGCGCACGGTAATACTCGTGTATATGCACAAAAATACACAAACACAATATGATGTGTGTAATATAAATTTGTAAAACATTGTACTCGTATTAGTAGCATACATATATTTCATGGAGTAGTACATACATTTCATTAAATAATAATAGAGAACATCTCACTACCTGCTAATTCTGTCAAACGAATACGCATTCCCTCCCCACTCCGTGAATAATGCTACTCCTATTCGTAGACATATTACAAATATTTGAACTTTATTGTTTCACAAGATAGCCAAATAAGCGCCCTTTTATTTCAAATTTTCTTGGAATTACATGATTCGGTTTCATTAATACTTTACACATTGATTGTTGACTTAAAACTATATCTAAATGACTAATATGTGGCATTGACTTTGAATCCAGCCCGGAAAACATTTTAAAAAATATATGAAGGAGGAATTTATTTTTATTCGTGTATTTCGGATTGTGTTTTTGAACAATTAGATTAGAGCTGGAGATATATTTGTGTAAGAAAGGAAATAGAAGTTGGACGAAAGATATAATTCATTAGATCCCCGCCGTCCCATCATTTGATGATGTGTGTGGATATTCTCTCTTTGTTAACCTTTTTGTGAAGATTGTAACTAACCATGATGCATTTTTATTGTCATTGCGTATTGAGCTTGGATTTGCATTGATTTAATTTGTTGAATGCTTTTTAATCTATAAAACCCCATTCATTATACACAACAATCAACTTGCAAGGTCATAACACACACTTGTACACACAAAACGTGTTATTATCCCTTGCAAGGCGTTTATTAAAATCTTTTAAACCCCATGAATTCATTACAACGTTTAAAAGGGCTCATTAATAAAGCACACCCGATAAGCAATGTGTTTCTTCAACAAAACCTTTCTTCTTAGAACTAATTAATATTTTCGGTGTCCTTTATTTATTAAATAATTCAATCTTTCCGTTCCCAACGAGCAGCTAATGAGCGAGGATTGAGCGGCTGGGAGCGTTCGCGCTGAAATATTGATCGCAGAAGTCTTGCGTGGAAGATCGTCGAGGTGGCAATTTCCTTCGGAAATTATTCAGCGAGTTGCGCACGCAAGCGGTGCGGTTGCTGCGAGGAAATATGGCATCAACGCAAATAGAACCAACCAGGTCACTAAATCTTGCGCGGAAGATTCGATCCCAAATAGACAGAGTATATTCACTCGTTCACATGTGAATAATATGATAGCTTAAGACAAATATACGTAATAAAGTTCAAGGTATTTTAATGAGGGTTTTGAAGTTTATGTATTACTTGTGACTTTCCAGTGGGATCTGTTTCTATTTTTCCCCCAGTGGAAGGAAGCAGTTTACAAAATCGTGAGTGCGAAAGATATATTCTTAAACGGACCGAGTCTATTGACTCAGCCGCATGCTAATAAAATATAGCTGCAGAAAAATAAATACTAGCTATTTACGGAATAAAGTTCTAACAAAGTTTTTCAATTTATGTTTTATTTCTGACTTTCCCAGACGAAGCTATTTCTATTTTCCCCCCGCTGGGGTGAATCGAACCCTTGGCCACTGACACACTTGCGGGGTCCTTGAATAATAGGGTGAACAGGACGCGAGGTCTTCCGTGTCAACACACGCGCACGACAGATAACAAAGACAAGATAAACATAATGGCGGTTACCACATGTTTCGAAAGTAACAGTCACATGTAAACGGACTAAAAAAATGATTCGCTCGAGTAAGAATAAAAGGAATATATACAGAAAAAGAAGCTCTGGATTAATTTTTGTAACAAAGCTCTAGGAGATTTTAAAGTCGTGTTTGAAGTACGTTTCAGTGGCGACATTTGCCAGCCAACGCCTTTTGGTATCTTTATTCAAGAGGGGTGGACCATACAACATAGCCATTAACACATTTGCGGGCTCCTTCAATATTGTAGTGAATAGAAAGTGAGGTCTTTAGAAATTATCACGCACACATATGCAAGAAAGACAATAGGCAAATATTAGGAAGTTCACCAAAAATTGTGCGTAGAACATTGAGTTCTGAATAAACTAAAAAAAATGACCCTTACTTGTGAAAAAAAGATTCCAGGGAAAGTAGGTTTGGGTTTCTTTATGTAATAAATGTCACATATTCTCGAATGTCGGTCTTCTGGTCACCCGATCAGGTGTTAAGATAAAATATTAACTAAAGAACAAAATTGAGTGTTTATTTACGCAATAAAGTTCTACAGCATTATAATATCGTTTCGCGCCGGTCGGGATGGCCTACAGTACTACTGCCGTAGCGATCTCGGACCGAAGGATCGCGGGTTCGAATCCCGCCTCGGGCATGGTTGTATTCTGTTCGTCGTTTCACTCCCTATCACCACCAAATCGTGACATCCTCACAGTTACCATACCGTTACAAGCAATAGTGGTCGCTAATGACCTAGAAGTTGATGCGACCTTAAAGAACAAAAACAATAGTTTAGGGCGATGTGGCAAGCTGTTTAACTTCCATGAATTCACGGAGATTTGTTAAGGAGTTCGATCACCGGCACATTTATTTTTCATGTGTGTTTCTGCTGGGGCTTTTTCTAGGGCTAGCCTTATCTATCACTGAAGTGCATCTTGAACCGTACGGTAAACACTACTAAATTTGCGGGCTCCTTAAATCTGAGATCAGCCAAACACAAAACCCTGTGACAACACAACGCTCTTTAAAGACAAGGGTCAAATAATTACGAGTGCTAACGAACAATGTAACTGAAAGCGCTGAAAATTCGCTCCCAATAAAATGAACACAATCGCTTACATGTAACTAAAAAAGTAACCACGGAAATTGTTCTGAAATTATTTGAGAGTGTAGTAAAATTGCATGAAATACTCAGAAAAATGTTGAAATATATTTTTATTAGTATGTTTTATAACCTTAGACAGTAACTAAATGCGATGTATAGTGAATCACACATTAGACACTTGCACTTTCGTCGGATGTGAGTTCAGTACAATACGAGTCTCTCTGGCAACACAACGCACTTCAATGGCAAGGGAATGTATTTATTTCCAGGAAAAGAATAGCACAAATGCTCATACGCGGACATTACACCCTTAATTGGACTGAAGTTGACTTCATGTGTGAATAAACAACTAACTTCAAACAAAGCTCTCGTTTATTCATGCAGTAAAGTTCTATCAAACTCTAATAGAGTTTTTAATTAATATTGTTACGACTTCTTCTGCCCGATGCACCCTCTACATTCCCCCTCCCCCTCCAAAAAAGCACTCGGCACTAGTCTCATTTTGCACTGGCGAGTCCCTACGACCACGCGTTGGCAGAATACGGGACTCCGTCGACACTGCACATTCTCTGCGACATGGCCTAATTTTCTGGGCAAATACATCTTACAGCTCCCAGACTTTTACATTACAAAAAAAGAATTGTGCAAGTAATAATGTAATCTCACCCACGTGATTCTTGTAACCCTCTTTTTATTAATCTAGATATTTTACCATTACCTTGTCTCTTGATATATGAATAAGTGGTTTTTGCCAAAAATGACTTACTTAAGGGTGGAAATATATTTTCAGCAAACGCTGATATTTATAACTACAACTCTCGACGTAGTAATCATATCAGGTGTCAGTATCAAGAGGTCACTACAAAAAATTCACATACAATGCATGTACATTATTTTACTTTTCCTTGCCAGATGACATTAACGATTAAATTCGATGCAAAAGTTGAAGTCCCAAATAAAATCGTTTCTGTTGCACAACTGTTTCTGTACAATTAGAGACTATTTCAAGCATCTAAAAGGAAAGTATTATTAATTTTAACAACATAATTTCATATATTATTTAACATTTGGATGTATAATTCTAAAGAAACTGTAACAAGTATTCTACTTCTGCTTCTGGGTCTATTGACCCCATCTCGATCAGGTTTTTGCGCAGTTACCCTGATCCTTGAACAAATGCTGAAATAGCCCCTTGTTTTGCTTCTGGACATAAATGAAACTTCAAATTAACCCATAATACAACACACAGTTTTTGACTGTTTTGACGTAAATAAAATAAATAAATAAACTTCAAAACAAAAGGGACAATTTTTCATTTCCAGAGTAAACGTCACTGAACCTTGAATCCGAAACAAATGCTTCTAAATGGACTCGAGATTTTTGGCCCGTATATGTATGAAATACAAATTTAACACAAGAGAAGTTCTGGGTTCATTTTAGTAACAAATTTGGATCTCAAGAGTCCACCAAATGAAAGTATCAAGCTTCAAACAGTAGAAACACGAGCTTCTTGGATCTCAAGTCAGTAGAATGGAAGAGTCACAGAAAGATAAGAAACGAAGACTTTTAAAAGACGCCAGTGCGGTCACAACTTTTAGGCACGAAAAAAATCTTAATAAGGCTGAATATATTCTACGGGCATGTTAACATGTGGTATAAAAATTTAATACGAGATAAAGAAGTTGTGGGTTTATTTAATGAACATCTACAAATCATTTAATACCGATTTGAATTTTTTTGTTAGGGCTTCTGCGGCAGGAGATATTTACTCTCCACAATTCTAGACGCTATACACCAATGCGATAAGCAGAATGCGAGGTCCTTTTTCGAGACATATTTGAAAGACAAGGAAATCTTGTTCTTGTCCAGGACATTATTCGATTTCGCCACACTCCGAATCTTGCAGCCAGCTCTTAATCACTTAGACCGATACCCCTACCATTCATGCCAGCTCTTAAATGTCCTTATTATCACAAAATACTGTATTCACTAATGCATATATTTCTTTTAATACCAGAACGCACAGCAAAACTTTAAGTATGAAAAATGACATAAACGAGGTCCACATAAATAAAACAATCTCTATCGCATATTGGATCTAGGTTTTAGAAATATCTCGCTGCCAGCTGTCCCCGTTTTAGTATTGGGAACATAGAATACTTTCTCTCTATCAATATGTACACCTTCTCAACTACTTTGCCAGTAAATGAAGTTGTGGGCTTCCGCGGCCAGAGTCACGGGCGTGGTCTTGGCTGCCCGGGTGACGCCACGGAGTGCAGCTGCACTGAAGCCCTTTCAGCTTCCGACAACTACACTGATAAAATACAATCAGAAACTATTAAAAATATTCACAATATTGCTTATGCAATTATTTCCCAATGTTCTGCGTTCCTTAACTCCTTATCTGCGGAAGAGTTTGGAAGATAAGGCTTTGCTGGTAATTCAAAGTGAACGATTGTGGCGATCGGTCAGTGCTGAACGTGGAGCTGATTTCTTCACAATATAGCCGTTTAATGTATTTTTTAGAAAAAGTGTTACTTTTGTCATTTGGTGTTACAGTTGTTAGTGCCCCAAATTATTCAACGAATCTTATTTGTTAGCCTAAAATCTTCATTTTTATCCAAACTTTAGAAATGTTTTGAATAAATTAATATGAATTGGGATTTTGTTGCGCGAAGATTAACGAACTGAAATAACTTGACAGAATTACTTAAGGAAAAAGTATTGAGTTACGAAGTAGTAAGCGAAAGAAAAAGAAAGTTTTGGAACTAATTCCCGACTCATCTTTACACAACCGAATGAAAAAGTTTCCCCTCAAAATGAGAAGTACTTTTCTATAACACATGGCATCAAAGAAGTTATCTCGTGATCCTTTCAAAAGTTAGGAACTTCATACTAAATATGATATGCTTTAATCCTGATGAATAAATATGTAAAGATAACTTCATAGAATTATAAAGAAGATAATTTTAATAAAAAGGGAAAGAGGAATAAGCCTTTTTTACTATAAATTATTAAGTTACCTACTATTAAGTTCAAAATAATATTCACCTTTTCTTAAAAAAATCCTTTCTTAGAAATGAACACAAATATGTTGAATCATCATTGTATTGTATTTTTAATGAAAACTTTTCGCAGGCCAAGAGTGCTAAAAGGCGAGGCTTGTGAACTTCAGGAGATCCGGGAAGATTTCTGGTGGGTCCGAAAAAGTTCTATCTCCAAAATTGATTAACGAATATTTTGGTATTGTAAAGGAAATAATCTCCACAAAGTTTTAATAATTTTATTAACAATTTTCCAGAGTTAACTTTCGGGAAACAGTTTTAAAAAGAAAATAACTTACTGCTCAAGCAACGTGGATCTCCCATGAATGTTCACATGTGGTCAAAGGCACATGTGGTTGCTTTGTGGAAACTTTGTGGAGATTATTTCCTTTACAATACTGTGGATTACCACAAGATATCCGCTACCACCACGGAATTTAACGAATATTTTACTTCTATTTGTGATCATGTTGTTTCTACCGTAAAACACAAGTCGTCCTTCAATTTTTGCAGTTAACTTATTATTCAGACTTAGCACCCGTGCTAAATATGGAACTTTAAGCACGCTTTGCATGCTCTAAAAGCAACGTCTTTTACTGACACTGACTAAAAAGGAAGGTTACGTTATTACAAAAAACAAACAAATAAGGAATAAAATCCCATCTTTCTCAAGGTTGTGTCCCTAAACTCTTAATAGTTTTGGGGATATTTATCCTGCAGGGTAACACATCTGCAGACAGAAAAGTATTCGCATATAAAAAAATATTGTAGGGCCATGATTTGTTCAACCTAGCTCCCTGCCGGCTGCACCATCTAAAATTTCCCCCTCGTGTAAGGCCGCTGCGTCCTGATACGCCACTCGTTTGCTGGCGGCAGCGTCGCCTGCATGCTGAGAGCTCATACATAGCGAAACGCGACGCGCGCAAGCAAACGGAAGCGGGGACGGGGGGCGGGGCAGGCCGGGAGCACTTCCGCGAGGGCGGAGGGCGATGCGGGGAACGGAAGGACGGCGACGGAGAACACGGACGCCAAAGGCCAAACACATCGAAGCAATCTCGTTCGCACAAAAGATGGCTTCTACGAGCACATGGGATGTAGGCCACGGTTGAGACGGAAATATGACGAATGTATAAGGTTTTGATCTCACATTAGCCAGACGGGCAGGCACGGATAAACCTGTGTGAATGACTATCAGCGCATCATTTCTGTCTTCATCTGGCTAATGTTGGCACCAACCACGAGGAGCTTGTAAATTAAGGTGATTGAACGAAAATAAGGCGGCTTGTATGTTCAAAGAAGTATTTTGAAATACAAATTCATTAGAATCTAATGCGTTTCTGAGATAAAAGATTTTTTTACGTAACCGCAAAGGCAGAAGCAGCACCGACGCCTTGAACAACGTCAGCCATCGGCACCACGGTGTCAACGCTTAAATGAACAACTGTCATATTGCGTGTGATTTTCGTTGCAGATGTATAACTACAGTAGTTTGATTCGTCGCGCATTACATATCTTGCTTTCATTTTTGACGATTTGGTCTGCTTCTGAGGCATCTTTTGCAGATCATTACAAACAAAGAATAATATGATACATTTTATGAGTACGCCTTCTGCACCACTACTGCCACCACTCAAGAAAAATGCAGTCTGAGGTTTCCTACGATCGTAATTCTGATCAAAGAGGTTTTTTCCAGAGTGTTAAGGACATTTCGTGAATGTCGTGGGATATCCAGTGCGATCTTAGCGAGAATATTGACATCCGGGTAAAAGGAAGTCATCCTTCAAAGCCTTACTGGAAACTGCACTCAAAAGCATCCAGAAGGGAAAAAAAGTTTTTATGGTTGTCTTAGAATTGTCTCGTTGGATCAGTAGGGATATACTACTCCCTCTCACTAGATCGAGTCACATCGAATGAGGGTCTTATTGCTTCTGAATGGTTGACCGGAAGAGGTCGATCTGTGAATGACGGACGGGAGCATTACTCGTTTAGTACGAACGGGCAGTTGACTCGATTGATATGAATGAATAGGATGAAGTGAAATGGTGAAAGCGCCTGAAGCAGCCAGCAGAGGGCGCAGGCAAAGCCAGCCCGTGGAGAACGAGGGCAAGCGAAATGCGAGAAGACGGGACTCGCGCTCATCGCGGGGGAACCCGACGCCGCAGCGGCTCGACACAGTATCCCTCAGCGCCGGGAGCCGTGTTGCGCAGGCGCCAGGCGCTGCCCTCGCGCTCTCCGTGCCACGCACAGCGCACAGGCGGCGACACTCGAGGCAGGCGCAACATCGGCCCCAATGCGCGGCCCATAGCCTCAACTTCAATCTTAGCAACTTCTTTTGTTTTGGCAGGATGCCGCCGCGGCGCTCTGACCCGGAGGCCCTGGACTTCCTATCCAGTCGGGGGCGGATTTCCGACGCTAGCACACGCGAAAAATGTGTTTGCGGGGCCTTTCTTTACATCGTTAATAGGAATTCAAATAGGGTCTTGCATAACATAATACCATTGATATGATCTTGGAATCCGTCAGAAGATATATGTAAGTTATCCTAGTTCGAATCTCAATCGTCTTCTGAAAAATAATTTATCTCTTCTTGGCAACCATGGACTCATAATAGAAAAGTTTAGCATCTATGCTGTTGTAGTTTTATGGTGTGATTCCATCATTCAAACATCATTTATCATAACTCGAGTTCTGATAACATTTTAAAATTATCCCCTGTAGCAAATTTGAAATTGATCATGGACAGTTTCGAAAGTTTTCCTGAAACAGTAGTTTAGCGGTCACGTGTAGCGGTAACAAAAGAAACGGGACGTAATTAATTAGAAGCAGAATTTGCAGACTACATAATGAAGACGAAAAATACATTCGAACTATTAACCATATTTTATAAATCTCCGATTAGTACGAAAATGTATTACGATATTTATTTCGTAAACAACTATTAACATTTTGAACACAATTTACGAATCGTCACATTTGGCTGACCTAAATCGGAGAAATAACAGAAAACTACCGATCATTGCAGGGAGTATATAGAATTCTTCTCCAGACAGCGGCTGGATTCAATCTATCTAGTGTCGAAAATTTGCCACAGCTGGGAGTTGAACCCTAGGGTATCCTGGTCAGAGCCGCTGCAGAGGCAACAGTTCTCTAACAGGCTTAGCCGGTAGCTACGTGCGCGTAATCGTTCGATCCATAAAGAAGACAAAGTCAGAAGACACGCGTTAATTACTTTCTATTTCCTTTATCATTCAGTCGCTGCCTGGAGGAAAATTCTAACGGCCGGCTGTTCTGATCGGTAGTTTTCTTTGGGTTCTCCGATCAACACCAGGTGAATGGCGGAGCAGTACCACAACAAACGGGCCACGGACCGCTAGTGGACTACTGCCACCTCCCGAGCAAACCCACACAGCTGCACCTGGTTAAGGAAGACGATGGGTTGTTCGCCGTTGGATCTCGCCATCCAGTGCCGGAAGAAAATCGCCATATCCCTCGATAAAACATGCACTACACTTACGAGACTATTAGTTGACGCGCCCGGAATCAATAAATCTAACAATCAATAAATCAATCAATTCGGTGTAATTTTTCATACTTTCCTACGTCACAACTAGGAGAAATATTCGGAAGAGCGTGTTGCGCCAATTTACGATGGGTTTGGCGTCATTCCCCGCGTTGAACAACAATGTCGTGCAACCGTGTCGGGCAATTCGAGGCGGCACGCGCGCGCAACTCGGAAACAGCTCTCGCGGGAACTTTCGGTGCAGACGACAAGCGAGCATCGCGCTGCCGCGCCGCGTCTCGTCTCGTCTCGCGAGAAGCCGCTATTCTCCACAGCGCTATCCCTACGCCCGCGGACGCCCTGGGCATCCGTTGCGGCCTACGGTTGCGCACGTTTTCTGGCGTCAGGCAGTGCGGGGGGTGGGGGGAGGGAGAGATCTTCCTACGGCACACAGCTACTGCCAACTTTTACCACTGCGTTAATAATCCGTACCATATTATATTGGGACATTGTTCGGTGTTAATTTAATATGGAGTGCAATTCGCGATGTAATGGGACAAATAACACAGGAACGCACACACACACAAAAAGTTGTGAGCCCTAAAGTCTTGACACATGTTTCTCGATGTATGTGATAATATTACCTCTTAAATGGATGTGGTGTTAAAGTAGTTTCATCTTTAATTGACATCGACGTCCCAGTAATAACCTGAATAAAACAAATCCAATGTACAATCCACGAAGCCTTCTGCCGGCCCTAAGGAATTTAACCGCGGGAACTGAGCAAGTTGAAGCAGCTGAAGAATAACAACAGAGAGGATAAAGAAAGAATGGGAGCAACTTGTGCGCATGGGCAGCATTTTTATACTCCGGGTCTCTTAAGAAACATGAGCTCCATCCCGGAAAGCACCGAACAATTCAAGCAGAGAAGATCCCGGAGTCGTAGCACATTGCTGGCTAGCACATAAAATGTTCTTATCTACTGGCGTTTGTGCAATGAAAAACATTTATTTTATCTTTCTTTCAGTTTCATGAACACTTGACGAACAAAGATTTAGGTTCCTCTCTCGTATTTGAAGTAATATTTCAAATACCAGAGAGGGAGCTAAAATTAATTTATACGATTCACTTCCTCAAATTCAATTCTGCAACAAGCGACAATAAATAAAGAAAAAACATAATCAACAAAATACAATTTTTATAGTGAATCTATATTTATTCAACGTGAATATTTTTTAGCGTTATTACATTACTCAAGCTACATTATTCAAGCATTCACACATTCAAGCTACATTATCCAAGAATAATGTAGAAGCGCAATTTTGAACTGTTATTTACCACATTGCAGTTGTTCTCAGTACAAGGAGTTACACATGATTTATCTAAAAATGCGTAAGAAGTTAACATTTCTGCATATCATTAATCTCTATTTACTATACTTAAGGAGAAGAATTTTGATAAATATTATGAAATAATTTAAGTGACTTTTTACATACAGCGCTTGTATCTTTATTACTTGTTTCCAGTGCGCGCAGAAATTGAAATAAATTTGTGTAGTCTCCGGTCATGTGAGAGTAGCGTATGATTTCTTAAGATACCCAGGAACTCGGAGAAATTTTAAAAAAAGCAACAGTTTTGATTTTAACTGACAAAGGCAAATATTTGAATGTTTCATTCCTTTTATTCTCCTCCTGATCGTCGCGAGTGAACTGCTTACGACACCACTGGTGAACGCCGATGGTTCACACAAGGTTCTATTTTGGGCGTAATTTTAATGATTGCGATTCATTTATTTACCAATGAACTAGATGTTAACTTAACTCTGTTTGTCTACTCACATAATTCCATTTGATTATACCCTCCATAAATAAACATTAGGCATCATTCAACTGTTTTCATATTTCTTTCGTAACCACGGTCCTCTCGATCCAGGTACGTTACGGTGTGTATATCAAGCCCCGTATTGAAGGCAATCAAACGCAATAATGTACGAATAGAGAATAAAATATACAAAATAACAATTAAACTGTTTACAGCTACATGTTTCATAAAAAAATAGGAGTGCTGGAGTTACTGCTCACAAATTTGGCATGAATACTTTCGGATGATAAAAAAAATCATGCACCGCGTTGTTGCGAGTAAAAGAAGTTTCCCCAACATGTGTTTTTTTTTACAATTGCTTTGGAGATACGGAGACTCATCTTGGTAGCGAACTCATTGTTAAAATATCTAACAAGTAAAACGAGAGCGTAACTATTAGTGAACTGAGAGCGTATCTATCTACGTATTGATTAATTGCGAAATGTATACAGTTTCCATTTGAGAATCACAAACTTTCCTAGTTTTCTTTACATATACGATACTTAAAGTTGCAAGTTGGAATTTGATCATAATTCCATCTAGGTGAGAGATAATTTAATGGAAAAAATCATGAATCATGAACAAGTAAATCCCTGTTCTAATGCTAAATAAGTGACAAACTTAATTATTTGTTTGTAGAAGTCTCCTTATTGTATTGGCAAGAGGTACGAAAAATGACAGATAACGTAGACGTGAGTTGAGATATTTTATTTTTTTAGTATAATTTATTGATTATTTTAGTGAGAAAGTGAGTGAAATAGATCGGTGGTTTACGGTTGGATAGAGAAAGGCGGGGTTAGAGCAAGTAGAGGGGTGAGGTTGAGAGGAAAAGGGGCGCAGTGGACAAACAGGGAGGGAATCGATAGATTTTTGTCTAATAGATTGTGAAAAATGAATAGTGGGGCAACGCAGAGCCTTGTCTGTGATATTAAAATATATCTTCAATAAAACTTGTAAATTTCATTAAATGTCACGTTCCTATTTTCTCCTAAACGTCTCAATAAGTCAGTTATTGGTGTTCTTGTGAAGTATCTTGATGCGAAAACCGAGTAACGCACCTAGATCAACTATTTATTAGATTATTTTGGTTTTGAATTTTATTGGCTATTGGACACGTGTCGACCTGGATTTCACCAGTCTCACACATACCATTTTCACATTATCTTTCCCGCCTCCATGACATAGTAAATCATGGCATTTTCGGATGATCAACAATATGAAAATTTGCGGATTGCTCAAGGCCACTGCGCCTGGTCCCTCAAGATCATCATATCTTTAAATTAATAATCATTATCAAAATATAATGCGAGCAAAATTTCAATAACAGAATCCTTCCGTAAATAAAATCTGAAGATAAATATATCGACACTCAAAAATGCAAAATTAAATGCAATCACGAATAATGTAATATCATTAAAGAAGAGTGTGTTAATATCAATTTCTACAACCCTGCAGCTGATGATGTGTTCCCCTTTAAATTCAGAAGTTTCCAAGATACGATCTCCCCTCCCAATTCTACCATCTTCTCGCGTTACTCTTGTAGTTCGTGCGAAAGAAACAGTTAATTACTGCAGAGACTCGCCTAACGATGTCTCGGGTTTCTCCCAATTAATAATCGGATGTGACGCTTCATTGCCGGAAGCACCAACTTGCGGGGGGGGGGGGCGGAACAAGTTTCCAGTGTTTCCCGGGAGCTTTGATATACAAGCGCTAAGTGGTTAGTGATATTAAATCTCGAGAAGAGATTCATCCTACTAAATCCGCTATAGGGAAATCTAAGCACACACGAACCTACTCGCTACTGGTTTATGGTGACTCGCTCTCCTCTTGTCTTGTTATCCCTCCCACCTCCCTCCCTGGATTTGATGTTCATAGTCTGATTTTTGGCGCGTCAACTGCTAAGGTCATTAGTCTCGTAAGTGTCCTGGTAGTGTGTGTAAGTCTAAGTGTGTGTAAGTAAGAGGTTAGGCTAGGACAAGGAAAAGGAAAGATTGATCGCGTGTGGTCCGTGGCCCATGTGTTGGGTAAATCCCTGACATTCGCCTAGAGTTGATCAGAGACACCACGGAAACCTACCGATCAGATCAGTTGGCTTCTATAATCCTCCTCCAGAGAGGGACTGTGACTGAACTCGCCTTGTTGTCTAGCAGTGTCGAAAATTCTGCCCCCACCGGGACTCGAAGCTAGGACCGCCCGGTCAGTCAGATTATTCGATGTTCTGAGTCAAGTCCCGATTTGAATTATCCAGGGAATGCCACGAAAACATTCATCATATGGTCACGCTCCCTCCTCCGGCCTGCACCCCTCCGGCAATTGTTGCAGAGTGTTTGCGTTCAGGCGTGTGACGGAGCAGAAACGTGATTCACTTGGAACGGCCACCTGTTACCAGGTAGGGAACGTCCAGTTGCGGTATTGGCGTGCAAATTCCTTTCTTCGACGCCAGTGAATAACATCAGCCCATACGCGTTCGCTAAACGTTTGTTGAGGACATCTTGATGATAGATCCTTGGTTGGTCAGTTGCTTCCAGTTGCATGTCTATCCGCTCGTTCACATCTCCGCGGCCGTCCTTCTCTCCTGTCATCTTCGGCCGTGGAGCGTCACAGTCGGTTTTGGACATCGCCATTTTGCCATGCAGGGTATTCGTTCCGCCGTCGACACGAGAGTTCTTTGCAAACTTAGCTGTTGCGGAAATGCTGCTCTTGACACGAAAGCCAACGATGATGCCCTTTTGGATGTCCGGTAAATCGCTCCGTTACGGCATTGCGACAAACACTGCATCATTTTCAACTTCCATTCCATTTCCACGACACTTTATATAACCTCTGCCTTCTGTTGTCAGTGGGGTTGTGCACATTTACATGAAAACATAGGCGGTGGTCACATTTCAGTGACTGGACAGCATATATTCTTCGTTAAGTTCGGAAAAATTATTCAGCAAACTATTGTTCTCTTCCTTGGAATGTGGTGTCGGCTGATTATCGAGAACGATCCGTTTAACGTTTCGCAGAACGCACCAGTGAAATAAGCCACTCTAACTCCACCTAAGCATAACTAAGCGAACGTGAATACGAGTAGAGTACAAATTGTTCCCAGTATGAAAGCGTATTGTGTGTAAAACAATAAAAACGAATTTCCAAAACAAAAACGCAAAACATGTTTCCATTGCAGGGAAACAAAGATGAATTGGATATACATTTCAATGGGGCGATGTCGGAGGGCGAGGGAGAAAAGATTCTGAAGAATAGCTTAATGTATGGGTTTGTAAAAGATAAAAAGGACATTTCGGATATTTTTACTCTCTCCCTTACTACGTACTTACGTAGTAAAGGAGAGTGCGAGTTTATCCACAGGTGCAGACATGGATTTACGTAAGAAAACAACTGTGCATTATGAACAAAGGTCGAAAAACGTATTCGGAAGACCAAATATTTCAGTTTAGCGTAGCTTGCACATTTATTAGGACGAACTTGCTTTGTGGGTATTACCCGACTAAATATTTTTCTCTAGGGGCGCGCGGTTAATCAGTGATGTGGGTTGTGCAGTCTATCGGGTGAATCGAGCTGACACGGTTCAAATTTTATCTTCAATTAGCATGTTTGTATATTAAAATGCAATTTTAGATTCGTATTACTATCATATAATGTTGGTGTCTCTAACTACCTACTATAATTATATTATGTAAAATTATAGTATGTCAACATTATGAATTTAAAGAAGAATATACAGTAAAATTCTGTAATAATGGGCACCAGATGGGAAGTTAGCTTGACTTATCAGGACCCACAACAAATTACATGGAAAATAAACTATTCTATTATTATTATTATTATTATTATTATTATTATTATTATTATTATTATTATATTTATTATTTATTATTATCGGTATAAGAGAAATCATCGTTGTTTACGCACCGCACCGTGGTTTGCCAACGCCTTGCGCCCGCCCCCGGACAGCGAAGGCGCAATCCGTCTCTTTGACACTGCACCGCCGCTTTGCCACCCTCTTAGGCCACCGACGCGCGCCCTTGTCGGCATGCTGCGTTTATGACACCCATTTGCGCCCTTCCGCCGAATTGCGACCACCACCCCAGCCAGGAGGTTCGGCCCGTAAGTGCTCGCGCGGCCCCCGCCCGGTGCCGTCTCAAGGGCAGCCGTGTCGCGAGAGAGCCCTTTCCCCACGGCGGCCCAGCGAGCACCCCCCCCCCGCCACGCCTCGTGGTAGTCACCCCCGCTCCAGGGAGGGGCGGGGTTCTATATATTCGCACGCACAACCGCGCCCGCGCAGAGACACACAGACATTCATAGAGATTCACTGAGAGATGGTTAAACGTGAAGGCGAGGCACGTAAGCACGCGTCTTGTCACGTCTGCTCCGCTCCTGAGACATGTCACATCATTCAGGGCCTCAGACTGCCCGCATAGCCGATGGTCGAGACCAGGGCTGCCCATCTCGGCAATTACTCATGGCTGAGGCTGTCCACATCACATAAATTGGACCACGACAGCGCGCATTGCCTGGTCATCGCGTCCGGGGGCTTGCAGCATTCGCTCAGAGGCGCACTGTACGTGTTCAGCGACCTCCGCGCAGCGAGACATGGGACGAGCTCAGCGCCTTCAAATAGCAGGTACCTGTTTCTGCCTCTGAAGTACAGTGCCAAGCTTCTCAGGTTCATATCATGCAATAGGACATTAATCGGCATTAATCAATATTAATTAGATTGAACTGTTTCTCTTCATCATTAAGGATCATTTATTGGATTAAGTCACTTTGTGTCAATTAATATATAATTTGTCATTGTAAATTACTGATTAAGTTTTAGATTTAGTTTCCTGTAATACTTTTTGTAGTAATTCACCGCTCGGGCCCAACACGCATTTTGTATATAGTAGGTTTATAATTGTTTTGTTTGTCATGTCCTCTCTTAGATTGTAAGTTTACATTTTATTAATCCAAGAGGCACTGCATAATTAAATTAACATTTCAGATATTCCGTCTTGCTATTCATTTCTGCCGATCCCTCATTTCCTCGTACGAGGTGGTCCTCCAGCCCTTTTATTTTAGTAGCCCTGTGGGTACGCCGTTTGAGCTACCGGAGGTCAATATGTGTGTGCTGTGCCCGTCTATAGCCAACAGTACGGTCCACGCTGTTGGCTATCATCATAGTGCGTGGCGCCGTGTGAGAGATGGGTACCAGGTGAGTACAGCGTCTGCACGCGCTCGCACGACACGGACGCGCGGTGCGCATTCAATCGTAACGCTACAGCGGAAGTGGAGATTCTTGGCAAACAATTCGTATTGTATATAGCTTGTATTCCTGATATCGAAAAAGTGGATTAATTTTGTTCCTACACGACTACATGAAGCACTTCACACAATATGATGCGTAGTCAGATCCATCTTTCGGAGGGTCCTTGATAAAAAAAAAAAAAAAAAAAAAGGTTCTCTAAAAACTTCTGTCAGTGTTCGTCATTCGGTACGTCCTTAGATTCGTTACTAACTTCGTACTTGGGTTCGTCCTCGGTACGAAAGTCTAACCGTTACCGCTGCGGCATGTCCGTCAGACGGTACGTCATCTGTCCGTCATATTGCCCGTCAGCTATACGTGCGACTGTCCGCCAGAATGACCGTTTAGCTGACCGTTAGGCTGTCCCTCAGGCAGTCCGTCGGGCAGTCCGTCAGTCAGTCCGTCAGCCTGCCCGCCAGTCGTTAGGCCAGTCGATCCTTCAGTCGTTCCGTCAGCCCGTCCAACAGTCCGTTCGTCAATACGTTCGTCAGTCCTTGCGTCAGTCTGTTCATCAGTCCTTTCGACAGCGCTTTCGTCAGTCGGTTATTCAGTCAGTTTGTCAACCAGTCCGTTTGTCCGTCCGTAAGACCGTTCGTCAGTCAATTCGTCAGCACGCTCGTCAGACCGATCGTATACCTGTTCGTCAGTACGTCCGTCAGCCTTTTCGTCAAACCGATCGTCAGTCCATCTGTTCGTCCGCCTACCCGTCAGTCCGTCCGTCAGTCCGTCCGTCAGTCCGTCCGTCAGCCCGTCCGTCAGCCCGTCCGTCAGCCCGTCTGTCAATCCGTTTAATCAACAGTACGTTTTCTCGTCAGTACGAATAATCGTCAATAAGTTTTCTCGCCAGTTCCGTTTCTCGTTAGTTCCTTTTCTCATCAGCTCCTTTTCTCGTCAGTTCTTTTTCTCCTCAGTCCATAATCTCGTCAGTCCTTTTTCTCGTCAGTCCCTTTTCTCGTCAGTCCGTTTTCCCGTCAGTCCCTTTTCCCGTCAGTCCCTTTTCTCGTCAGTCTCTTTTCTCGTCAGTCCCTTTTCTCGTCAGTCCCTTTTCTCGTCAGTCCCTTTTCTCGTCAGTCCTTTTGAAGAGAGAGATGGGACTGACGAGAAAAGGGACTGACGAGAAAAGGGACTGACGAGAAAAGGGACGAGGAAAGGCTGACGAGAAAAGGGACTGACGAGAGAAGGAACTGACGATGAAACGGCCTGACGAGAAAAGGGACTATGAGAAAAGGGACTGCGAGAAAAGGGACTGCGAGAAAGGGATTGACGAGAAAACGGACTGACGAGAAAAGGG
Organism: Gryllus bimaculatus; assembly: GCA_017312745.1. Taxonomy (NCBI): domain Eukaryota; kingdom Metazoa; phylum Arthropoda; class Insecta; order Orthoptera; family Gryllidae; genus Gryllus; species Gryllus bimaculatus. The sequence continues at coordinate 512,397 of BOPP01000265.1, forward strand.
ACTGACGAGAGAAGGAACTGACGATGAAAACGGACTGACGAAGAAAGGGACTAATGAGAAAAGGGACTGACGAGAAAAGGGACTGACGAGCGAGAGAAAGGACTGACGAGCAAAAGGACTGACGAGCAAGGGACTGACGAGCAAGGGACTGACGAACAAGGGATGACGACTGCGAGCACAGGGACTACGAGAAAGGGACTGAGCAGACGAGAAAACGAGAAAGAACTGACGAGCGAGAAAACGACTGCTGACGAAGAAAACGGGACTGGACGAGAAAGGGACTGACGAGAAAAGGCGGGAGGCTGACAGAGAGAAAGGAAGGGACTGACGAAAAAGGGACTGACGAGAAAGGGACTGACGAGGAAAGGGACTGACGAGAAAAGGACTGACGAGAAAAGGACGGGCTGGACGAGAAAAGGGGCTGACGAGAAAAGGGGCGGACTGAAGAAACAGGGACTGACGAGAAAAGGGACTGACGAGAAAAGGGGACTGACGAGAAAAGGGACTGACGAGAAAAGGGACTGACGAGAAAAGGGCTATCGAGAAAGGGACTGACGAGAAAAGGGTCTGACGAGAAAATGCTGACAGAAACGGGACTGACGAGAAAAGGGACTGTCGAGAAAAGGGACTGACGAGAAAAGGGACTGACGAGAAAACGGACTGACGAGAAAAGGGCTGACGAGAAAGCAGGGACTGACGAGAAAAGGGACTGACGAGAAAGGGACGTCGAGAAAAAGGGGACAGAGAAGGGTCTGCGAGAAAACGGCCTGACGAGAAAACGGACTGACGAGAAAACGGACTGACGCGAAAACGGACTGGACGAAGAAAAGGACTGACCGAGAAAACGGACTGACGAGAAAAACGGACTGACGAGAAAACGGACTGACGAGAAAACGACTGACGAGAAAACGGACTGACGAAAAACGGACTGACGAGAAACGGACTGACGAGAAATCGGACTGACGAGAAAACGGACTGACGGAGAAACGGACTGGACGAGAAAACGGACTGACGAGAAAACGGAACGACGAGAAAACGGACTGAACGAGAAAACGGACGACGAGAAAACGGCTGACGAAAAACGGACTGACGAGAAAAGGACTTGGAGAACGGACTGACGAGAAAAGGGAACTGACCAA
>BOPP01000265.1:519740-577911 GCA_017312745.1 Gryllus bimaculatus
GAGGGCGCAGATAGCAGCTCAAGCAGCGCGGGTCATCGGGGCATCAGTGGGCAGCGGGGCGGCCGTCAGGGGGGGGGGCGCAACTTCATGGAAAGGCTGCGCCGCGCGCGCCGGCTGAATGCGACGACGTTCCCCCGAGCGTTTGACGGAACGAACGCGGAGAGGTTTAACTTCGTACGCGAACGCAAATATAATAATGTACTACAGCTATCTCGGGACAATATTTTTTCATTTTACGCTACTTTCTCGCTTACGCGCTTTTTTCTTTCTTTTTTATTTTCTTCAGAGAGGAGTTACCGGAACCACTACATTCCACGGAGCTCCGTTTTGGATCATCTCTTTGTAATGTTCTGGGCATTTTAAATAAGAGGAAAAAGTTATTCAACCAACTTTAGCAGAAAATTCATTTGCACTTTTGCCTTAGTTTTCTTGTCATTGAGGAAATAGATCGGCAACTATGAAATTTCTTGTAAATGATAATATGTTGCTGGAGAATCTTAATTTTATTTTTAGATTAGTGTCATTTTGGTAAAAATTTGTTTAGACGTTTAAAAATAATTACGAAGGATCAATATCACATCTAGTTGAGTGTAACCACCGACCTTATTCAACATCTAATGAAAATATTAATTTTAAAGTTACCAATCTCGACTCAAATATCCTACAATTGAATATAAAGAAAAAAATAGAAAATATCTGCATTTCCACCTACATGACATGATATACCTACAAGAAGTATTATTGCCCTCTTCAACGCTCAATTTTGTATTTTACTGATGCACTCGACCCCACAACTTCTGCTATTAATAGAAAAATAATTCGCTGCTCTAAGATTTCAAATTATTAAGTTACTTAATACATTTATATTTCCGTATTAAACTAATTTCTGTATGTTATGTTGGATATCATTCCTCTTCCCAAGTTTTACGAATATGATTAAATCTAACGTCTAAGTGCGATCATACGCCAAACTTCAAACATTTCTGACAACCTATACCACGGAGTGGGAGTATCCTGAAAAAAGTTACTTTACTATTGTAAGGAAGAGTCGTTGTGTAGAATAAGACATAAGAAACATAACACGTGTTCCTTTACACACAAACCTAGTTTTAAGCGCCTAGGACGTTTCATTTCGAGTTGTTCAGAAGGTCAAAGAGAGTTGCAGCGTAACGTGTATTCTATGTTTCATCTACGCGTGCTGTTTCCCTTATTCCACAATCTGTTAACATTTATTTTTCGCATTAAATTTATAAGTTGTATGCAGCATTAGTTAGTAATTTCCTCTCCATCAATCGCACACTTACGGAGCTTCGTGTCAATGCTTACTTATTAATGGTGCATAACCGTCATCATTTCTTAGCGTATTATAAATACATACGTTCCTACATAGAAATTAGACTCATATTACAAAACAATTCAATTTAAATCTATCTTCTTGAGAGATTCTGTAGAATAATATTATCTCTCATAACGTACGTATTCGTGACAAACGATCTTGATGAACCATTTCAAGAAATTACATTGTTCTATTGAAGTGCAACTTAAGAACATCTCAGATGTTATTTCTTCCAGTATTTCTAGAGAGTTTATTTGTAGATTCCCCCAAGTGATAACTTTACTTCCTGAGATCCAGGAAATAATAATGGAGCTACTTTCTGTCTTATTGCCTCACAATAAAGTTAATACTCGTTTTATGTTCCTCGTTTCAATTTTTCTTTTTGTGAGAAATTTCTCATTCGTTCACATAATTAAAAAGAATGCATTTTTCCATGGAATAAGCATTTGTCTATGAACAAAATACACGTTGATTTCATACAATTTACATAATTTAATGTTACGCTGTATTCCTTTCTTTGAAAAATCCGTTCTCAACTAGCAGGATGCACATGAATCTAATTTTATGTCCTCTGTGATATGAGAAATCCAGAAATGTCTGCCTGGCCAGAGTGTGTTGAAAGGGAGCGCAGTGACATCAGCTGATGCCTCTTGCTGGGAGGTCCTAGCGTTCGAGTCCCAACGGTGGCAGAATTTTCGACACCAGCTTCTCAACTGGGTTGAGTTCCGTCGCTGTCGAACAAAATTCCTGCGTCCGGCTACTTTGATCTGTAGTTTTCCGTGGTTTCTCCGATCAACACCAAACGAATGACGGAGAAGTACCCTACCAAACGGGCTTCGGAGTGCGAGCGATCTTTCCTTCCTCTTCGTTGTCCAATCCTCACTTTCACACGCCGTACATGTCAGGAGGCCACTTAAGAGCTGATATCTTCTCCCGGCTGGGGCGGTGCCACGCTGGTGAGAGATACCTGGTTGCGAAAACCCCGCAAGTTGACGGCTGTAGAGCGCTGACGGCGCGTCCGTTCTCGCCAGTCAGCGGGGGAAGATCCCACGATAAAAGATAGGCTATAAACCTAAGGGCCTAAAGACTTTGACCGGAATCACTAAGCAATCAATCAACCATTCGTGACTAGAGTTAGGAATGACCTGATGAAAATCCCACAGTGCAAACCGCTGTCGTATTTCCTGTCGGAGAGGAATTCGAATATTGTAATGTATTGGGAATAGATCATTATCGTTATGTAACGATAGCTAACGCGACGCAAAGGAATAATGTAAACTAGTTAATAGGAAACCGAATGGGACACACTTAGCAACTCATGAGACCAATGATTATAGCAAATAGTAATCGTTTATTAGAACACACACGTTCGAACCCATAACCTATTTCGCCGCGCAGAACTGGCAACATCACGTCAGTTGTCATCGATTACTTACGAAACATTCTAAAGGTAAAACCACCCGTCTTTTGAGAAAGAGTGGAGACTTCTTCCCCCTTTCATTTCAGTACGAATTCTTAACGTGTTAGAATCGGTCACTTATATCTAAGGTCGCCCATCAACTCGGGTCTCGCAGCCGCACCATCGACCCCCGTCGGAGAAAAACAGACGCGGAGAAGACGCAGCTGCGAGGAAAGCTTTCCTGTGCGGGGGTGGGGAGGGGTGGGGGAGCGAGGGTATATTTAGCCGCGAGGGATAAGATCAATGGCCCCCCGTGGGCCACGTGACCCCGGGGCAGCCGCCCGGATGCACTCCCGCCCTCGCCGCCCTCGCCGCCCTCGCCGCCCACGCATCGCGTCGGCCTCCAAATGTACTCCCCGGCCCAGCGTCCGACATGCACATCCGTGGGCCACTCTAACAGTCACGGACCCGGGGTTCGGAGTTGCTAATTCAGAAAATGGCAAACTTTAGTTGGAAATATTTGCAGTTATCATCGGTACTCGTAATGCCTTACGGTTCGAACGAACGTAATTACAATATTACGCACTATTAATTAATAAAAATATTACGAATCTGAATCCTAATGGAATAGAACCTACGTTTAGTCTCTCAGTCCTCTCGTTCCGTCTCAGGTGTCCGCGTGTTTCGTATGTTTCGAGGTCGCCTGAGTATCTGTGATTTCGGATCAGTTGCAGACGTTTTTTACCTGTTTGTCAAATAAATTAAAGTTCAGTAGGCTGGACAAGTAAAATGTCTCTTAAACACTATGATGTTTTGACGTTCCTTCTCCCAACAGACTTGCAATGTACATGTGAAAAGGGGGCAGACCAGGTTATGATTTCCGAAATTTGTGCAATAAGCAGAAACAGTGTCACACGTGGCAAAATAAAAATCCACTTCCGATGCTTTTGGTACTGGTATCTCTGTGCATGGGCCGTTGGCAGATCGGCAGACCAACGATTTGCTTTCATTCACAGGCACAGAGTACGAATTACGAAAAGTGATCTGACGTTGTGATGGACTGTCCGGGGTATCGCTCGAAGTAACAAGCACAAAAAGTTATTAAGGTTCCAGGTAAATTGAAAATGACATTTTCATTTAAAACTAGCCGAGATAAATCAAACTTTTTAAATTAACGTGTCCAACAAACTCAATCTATATACAGTACGCTTAAGAAAAATGGTTTTGTACAATTTATATAGAAGCTATCGGCACAAAATACTATAAACTCAATACTGATGGGTGATGAATTACCCCCAATTCCGCACTGAAGAGATTTAAGGCGGAAAGCATTGAATTTCGCGGACTGTTGCAGAGGAAAATCCGGCGCTCGTGCAACCCGCAACACACATTCCACTACAACCCATTTCGCTACGTACGCAATTCGCAAACGATGCCTTGTACTTCTGAAGTGACTCAAGTGTTTTTTTCACCCCGCTATCTACGAGTACAATATGAGGCACGCTTATAAGTTCTCTGCTACATTTTTGGAAAGTTCTCTCACCCTAAAACACGGGTTGCTAGAAACGCTGGAATTTGGGTTCCAGTGTGAAACTATTCTCTTGTAAAATGATTTAAAAAGTACTGCTCTTTTTAGATGGCACTCTTTTGTTCCTTTTTCCTCTTTTGAAACCTTTTAGTTCACTCATGGGCGTTTCCCTTGTTCTGGATACTCTAGCTATTCATAGCTTTCTGCTTTCTCCGCCAGGAGTGCCTCGTGACATTTATAAATCATGATAAAAACAACACAAAATCGTAATAAAGAAACAACTTGAATTTGAATTGACTTTTGAAATTCCAGATTATGTGTGGGACCACTGTATAAAATGTGTGGGAACGTGTGAGCAAACACTCGGGAAGTAGGCAGTGAAACGCGGAAAGCGTGTGAGGAAACGTGTGAGAAGACGAATAAGGGGAATGCGTGGGGGAAACGAGGAGGAAAATCAGAAATTACATGTTGGAAACTTGTGGGGAGCATGCAAAGAGGATGTTAGAAACGTGAGTAATAATGTAAGGAATATGAAAGGAACTTGCCGGGAACATTCGGTTAACTTCCGAAGAATATTTGGGGAAAGGTGCTAGGAATCATGAAGGTGACAGAGGCCCGACTTACGTTTCTACAAAACGAATAGCAATATTAGACAAAATTTAACTTTTTGAACCTCTGTCGCATTCTTGGAGACTTAGCTCTTCTAGGTCCTCTCTCAGTTTGCATGGGTGCTCATAAATCAATGTTTTAATATAATGTGATAATTTCACATTTAAAACAATGGTTTACAAAGTGGAGAATGATCGCACGGATCCACCTGGTGTCTATTTATTCTTTAAAAATGTTTCGTTCTCTTGCCTTGTTGCGTGCTTTCTCTGGGTGGAGAGAGACGAAATGACACTTCGATTGTTACTTCGCAATCTCCTTTTCAGAATTCCCTGGAGGAATATTCAATGTGCCGTAAATTCTGGGAGATTCGGAGTGGCTTTTATTGATTGTTACACCGTTATATTCTGATTCCACGAATTATTTTCAATCGGCATTTGCTGCAAATAAATTACTTCATATGTACTTTATTGCATTAAATGTTCAAGCATTTATGAGATAGAGAGTTACATTTCAATATCTTTAACTTGCGGGTATGAAGTATTTTGTTTCACTTTATGGTAGAGCTTGACACAACGGAGAGCTATGAGACACCAGAATAAGGGGGTGATGATGCAGACCAACTTAACCTTAGACGAACGAGAACATGTCTCCGTTTATTTTAAATATTAAGAATTATTTTACTGCATGTCAGGGTGATCATATAAACAAAGACACAGAATAGGAGGCAAGCACACAGACATCCCCTCCCGACAGTCAGGCAGACGTACACTTCATACGTGTACAGAAGTAGAAACATAGGCAAGCGCACGCACAGATAGCCGGACACACAGACGCGCCCGTGCTAAATTAGCTGCCCGAGCGTTTCGACATAAACTGGGGGCAAGCGGTGGCTCGCTGCATATTCTTAGCGCATAATCAAGCGAGCGTTTACGGCGCGCCCGAGAAACGCGCCCACTAAGCCGCCGCCGCCGCCGCAGCAGCAGCAGCAAACAGCGGCCGTTCATCGCCCTTACGCGGCCCCCTCCCCTCCCCTCCCCTCCCCTCCTCGCACTCGCGGGGGCGGCCGGTCCGCCTCGGCTCCGCTCCGGGGCAAAACAAGGCTAATGCCATTAGGCGGCGTCCGGCTGCTGCCACTGTGCGAGGAGACACGCGCTCTGGGGCACAGAGGGTCGCCGCCCAGACTTCAAGGTCAAAAGTTAGCCTAAGGGAGGACAAAAACGGCGGCCTGTAAATGCGAGAGAGCTAATGATCAAGTTCGGGATCAGATTCTCTCTAAGCGTCCATGTTTGTTCGTAGTATCTCCTGTTTTTTGTATCTCAAAGAGCCACGTGATCTACAGTTTCGAGTTCGAAAAGGAATATGTGATTATTATCTTATAAATCTATCGATTTTGAAGAAATATAGTGCTACATAAATCAGAGGTAGTTATTTGATACAAATAAGGAGGTAGTTGCAGACTTATGGTCGCAGGTGCAGGCTGGAAATATCTACATAATACGAATTTGTTTTTATTTGTAGTGGCAAGAGTTAATAAAAAAGATGAAATAAAATTTATGAATAAATTTTGCCAATTAAAGTGAATTAAAAAGTGAGTTTACATGGACACGTTACGTCAAATTAAAAAAAAAATATTTTTTACTAAAACCCACCACTAAACACGAGGTGAATTTTGAACTTCGTAAAGTAAACAACGAGCAAACTGCTCTGGATATGTTAAACGATTTTAGTGCTTTGATAGTTCACTCAAACAAGGTCAATATCAACAGAGCCAGAGGAACGCCACCAGCCGTTTCTGTGACCTCTTCTCTGCCGAAAGATATCGCACCACCGCATGAACCAATGACGAGAGCGCGCTGCAGAAATGTGGGCATACTCTGTGGTTCGGGGCTCGAGTGTTAAAAAGAGAAATAAAAGAGTCTAATGCACTCTGTATTTAGAGGCGTAGGAAGATATTCAATACAATTAATTAAATTTACTGATAACAGTGTACTGGTTTAATAGGTATGATTAATTAGAAAAGAGACTGAATTCTGGCTGTCAAGGGTTTTACGAAAAATGAGCAAGTGATTTACTTGATTATGTCTACCATCTTGGAACTGGAAAAATCGTAATTTTGAAATATTTTGAAGCCTCTTGCGACTCCAATTGGTGTTCTGCAAAGACTGGCAATTGGTATCAGACGAAAACCTCGTATGCGTGACTTCAAGATAAGAACACATATGAACCAACATGAACCGTGTCGCGTTACAGAAGAGCATAAGAAAATATAGAGCAATCATTGAGATCTATTATTAGGTGGTTCGTAACGAAGTGTTCAACTTATTTCAGAATTAATATTGTAAATCTTGCAAGAAAATTTGAAAGAGAATTTATATATTTAGAAAAGAAAATCCTAAACATTATTTGCAATTTCTACTCGTATTCGAATATACTCTATCTTTATTGTTTTTGTATAAAGTCATTTTGTGTACGTGTTCCATTTAGTACATGTTACAAACCTCTACAGAATGAAGAGGGGTAAAATATCACTTTTTGCAAAAAAAATATGCAGTGGCAAACTCAAACAACAGAATTGCAGGTCTGACATTTGTCCCTGATAGACAGGCAAGACCTTACGTAAGTTGTTGGAGAGGTCACGTTCTGAAGCTTTCAAAGAAATTTTTAAGAACCACGCAAAGAACGCTTAAAACCGCGGTTTATTAATATTTTGGTGCATTACGAATTTTCGACAAGAAATTGTTAACATACAAATGATGAGAAATCACCGATGATTTTCAACTTGTACAGGTTTAGTTTAATTCCTAAAGAGTGCATTAGATTACATGAGATCCTATCTATTTTAATTCAAAGATTTATTTTATAACTACAAACGTTTTAAGGAGTGTATGTAACCTTTACCACTCCTCGAAGAGGTGCTGTACACTCATATTTTTGTGCAATTCAAAATTTCAGGTGACTGAAAATGAATATTGAAGGGTTATGAACACGATGATTTGAATTATTACCCAATGTAGTTAATGTGTCCATTTTATGAACAATCAAACATTGCTTGGGAAATATGGTCATAAAGCAGCTGCGGTAATCCTTAATGATCTTAAGGCAGAAAAACTAGTACTATCAATTTTTATGCTTTATATGTGGAAATAAATTAACATTACATTTAATTATAACGAAGAAAAATTATTACGAAAGGAAACTCGGGAAGAATTGGAATAACGCGCGCAGATCATCGGAATATAATACAAAGAATGTGCATTTAATCATCGAGAATTTGTGATTTCAATTTCCGCATTTCACTCGTTTTTCCCATACTTCAGAACAATAAGAGGTGATGCTATCTTACTGTTAGATAAATAATGTCTATAGAAAATCGTTCTAAAGCTTGACATGCATTTTTGTGTCATTAATTTACTTTATTTGTTTGATAAAATTTACGATCGAAAAAATATGACTACATATCTGGGGGTCTTCACTACTTATTTTATTATGTTCAAAGTATAAATTGTAGAGAGAGGACTTAAGTCATTCTAGACAAATCAGTCTCATCATCATCATAAATGGACATCTTATTGACCTTCCCGACCCAGCGGTTTGGAACGGTGGTGTAAATAAACATAAAAGTTGATAAGGTGAGTAAAAGGTGAATTTGAAAATGGACCAAAGAAATGTGAGATAAGAGCTGGAGAAATACTGCCTGTAACTGTCACTTTTCGTCACCAATTCAACCTGCTATGCCCTGCATTTGAACCCCAGTTTTCAGAACTGGAATATTATCGATTGGCACTAAACTAAGAGTTCGCCCTTTTATTGGGGTTATAGTATTCCGTTGTCCACTCGTCCATTTCAAATTCGCAAGAGGTCTTCTCCAACGTAAGAAGAAGGAGAAAAAGGAGGAGAAGAAGAGCAAGAAGTAGTGGAGGAGGAAGTAATGGAGATGTTGACGGTGGTGGAGGAGGCGTCGTAAGTGGTCAATACAATGAACCAATGAAGGCAATGAAGGCAATGAAGGCCAACAATGAAGGCCAATGAAGGCAAACGTGTCGAAAGTTTGCCCGCAAAGGAACAGCGCCCGACCCACTGCCCCGCGACGCCGCGGCGTCGGCAACTGCAAACGCGGCGCGCGGCCCCGTAAACAGCGTGACGGGCTCGCTTTATGGGGCCGTGCAAGCTGCATGAGCGGCGCGGGCCGGACGGCGGCTGGCCGATCTATTATTTAAATCGCCGCGACGCAGGCAATGGAGGCGGAGACGACGGCGACGACGCCATTGGGCGTGGCGACGGCGGTGGCTAGGCGGGGGTAAGGAGGTGGCGGGGTCAGAGGCGGAAACGGATGCGGGGGCGTTGGTTAGGGCGGGGGCAGTGGCGGGAGCGGTGATTATGCTGGGGAGGGGCTGGAGCGGTTCGGTGGAGGCAGTGGAGGAGGCGGGAACGGGGATGGAGGCTGGAGAGGGGAGGGCGGGGAGAACGGCGTGTGAGGGTAGAAGTGGCGGCGTGAGGGGAGAGGTGGAGGAGGAGGAGGAGGAGGAGGAAGGGGCGCGTGCGTGGGGGAGGGGGAGTTGGCACTAGCGGTGCGAAGAATGATTGTGATGATTGGGATAGCTATGGCGGAAGAGAAGAAAGGACATGGCAGTGGTGGAGGTGGTAGCAGAGTCGGTGTCAGTGTTGGTGGCGTGGACGGATCCTGCCCCAGTGCGAAGATCGGCCTAGGCGCATTGCGCCGGGGGGTTAACGCCCTCTTCCGCCGAGGGGTGGGGGTGTGGGCGACCGCTGGCGCGCGAGCCTCGTCAATGATGCATTCACGCGGCGTCGCTCTTCGGAATATCGAGAGCCGCTTCGGCCGACGCCAGTCGCGCGCCCTTATCTGCCCCTTGGCTCCAATCCCGGACATCTCCGCGGGGAATTCATTGCGGGAAGCTGATCGGCGCCGGCATGCATGGGCGAGACCGTCTACAGACTCAGCGCTTCCACCCGAAGCGTCGCGGGTTCGAGTCCCGTCTTGGGCATGCAGGTTTCTCCCTCGTCTCTCATCTACGTGTTGCTGCGGAGGGCCTCGCGTTCTGCTGACCCCAGATCAGACGAGCCCGCATGTGCGTTGGTGGCCAGTGGAGGGTCGAATATGCGTCCCATTCAGATGTAAAAGGGTAACCGGCTGATGGCTGAGAAACGCTCATTGGCGAAGTTTACTCCCTCACGCAACATTTTTCTTGCAATTCGATACCATCAAATACACTCTCCAATATCTATATACGTACTATAATTGTTACAGCAGCATTGTAACTTGAGTATTGATGCAAATGATCTATAGGAAAATATTCTGAAATATGTAGTTAAAATAGTGTTCCCATTTTAATTTTATTCCTAATATTTATAAAATGTGCGTCTTGACGACTTGCCTCAGTTTCCGAATTCCGAATCCTGATTAGTTTTTTGAAATTTATTGGGAGAAAGCTGCGTAATGGCAGGATGTCAGGGCGTTTCCTCCCCTGCAGTTTGACATTTGCCTTTAATCCTGACGTATACAGCCCTTTCATTCCCTTCATTGTTATTACTATTCACCATCGTAACTTCAAATGTGCTTTTCCGCAAACGAGGAATATTAGTTCAAGATATTTAAATCGGCTTTCAACGTACAGTACATACGAATATTTCAAACACTGCAGACACAATATTCAGGAGCTAATGTGAATGTACAGAACGTAGAGAACTATTCAGATAAAGTCGCACAATATGTTTCCCCACATTTGTGAGGACGCAAATTTGGCAATTATGTGATAATTTATTGCTTCATAAATCTAAGAGTGACCAACTCTCCGATTTATCACAACTAGTGCTATCTTCGTTAAAGCGAACGATTTTACGCAATGAATTCATTTTATAACGAACATAGAAAGCAGCTTTGCGCTATTTCTACTGCTGCAAAGAGTGGCAAATTCCTGCTTTTTAAATTTTATTTGAACTCTTTGGGAATCTCGTGTACGGATCTCTTGCACATACTAACAAAACTATTTTAATCATTCAGGAATTCAGAAAATAATATACGCTTCTAAAATATTTAAAAAATTTGGAATGTTTTATTGTGTTACTATGGAAACCACATGCAATAACACTGGCTGAAACTTTTTCCTTCTAAATGAATAAACCTAAGCAGGTATTTTTATTTTCTTGCTATCGCTACCGCGTAGGTATTGTTTTCATTTGTCATGTTGGTAACAGAGGAAATTATTGAAACAAATATTCTTTATTTACTATAACTTGAGGCGAGTAAGTAAAACGTGTCGTGCTTGCGTGTGCTCCCTTCAGTTTAAAAATCACATTGGTCGCTATATGACCAAGATATTGAAATTACTGAAACAAGATATACGAACTTACATTAAAAAAATAAGGTAAGACAAAATTGAGGTAGGTGAAAATGGAAATGGTCTTTGCGTGACGTCCGACTAAGCAGAGGCCACGGTCAGCGCAAGCGCAGTTTTTATCATACTGAAGCGAGGTTGGATTTTTACCACAACCCCTTTTTGAAATTAGTCCCTTTCATTTCCTTCATATCAAAAATGTTCCATTAGTTTCGAAATCTTTTTCAATTTCATGATGAAGAAGCTTGAAGCAAAAATAGCTCATGAAGAAATCATCTAAAGTGTAGAAATAATACGATCCAAAGTTTAACAAGATGTTTCAGGGATTTATTTAGCAATATTTAATGGTTTTATGCAACTGACTCATACATATAAAAACGAGGAATATTAAAACGTGATTCAATTAAAAATAAGTATATTGTTAAGTACGTTATAACAATAAGTATATTGTTAATATTTGTTAAGTAATCTCCTCCTCTTCTCCCACTGCAACTTGGCTGAACTCACACATTCTCCGACTGTTCAATATGAGTTTGATCTAAAACATTTTTTCATGAGATGACTTCTCGGTCATTCCACGTAATTGGTGTTACGTCAGTGCGTATTTTGTAATTTTGTAAATTTCATATTTTCTAAAATGTTTATCTAAATTTACATACTGTACGATTGACCTTCAAATTATAGAATTCTGTTCACTTCTTTTGTGTTCTTTACATAAACACACTGCTAAACATCGTAAATGATCACATGTCTTGCATGCGTGAAAACGTGATCTTCAAAAACAACAACAACAATAATAATAATAATAATAATAATAATAATAATAATAATAATAATAATAATAATAATAATATATTGCACATTTCGATGGATGAACCTGTGGAGCCCAGGGAGCGGTGTATTTCAGCTGAGGGGCGTCGGTTTTCAAACGGCGGAAGACGCACAATTCAAGTGTGTAAAAAGTAGAGCTTGTAAAAGGACTCTGGCTCAATGTCAACTAAAATTAAATCTTCCAACAATTTCTGTTCTAATCAGATCCCATATTCTCTTAGTTTGGGTGCTCCTAAATGAGACATGTTATGGACACCATTTCTTTGGCGCTATCTAGCTTATATATCTTAGGTGGCTTCTAACAATACGGCATGTATTCAAGATGACTGACTTATGCAAATTTTATACATTCCTAGCTTATTATTATTATTATTATTATTATTATTATTATTGTTGTTGTTGTTGTTCTCAGCACTAACCTTCCATTTTGCGATTACGTGATAATTGGCAATTAACAGCGCATCACAGAGAGATCCCCTTAGCATTCGTTTCGTTCGTCGCGAGCTAAATTCTGCCCGAGAGCCAGCCAGGCTCCGGGGGCTCTCGACCGCAACGTGGTCGATTACGTTTTCGAGTTCCGTCGGAGCACGTGGCCGCCTTAAAGCCGATGGAGCGGCTGGACCTCGTCCCCTTAACGGCCTTTCTTTGTTGCGGAAGTCGCGCGAAAGACTTTTCGTAACTTTTTCGAGAGGAAGTGACGAGAGTCGCGGAGCTTGTACTTTTTGTGAACGCATCGCAGGCAACTACTACTTCCGACCGACCGAAGTATAATTTCTTTGGAAGACTTCCAAAAGAAAATAACCACGAATTGGTTGCATCGGAAAGTAGATTTATGCCTTGTTTCGAGGCACTCTGGAGCGCATTAAAACTTCGACAAAAATGTGCGAGACCGTAACTTTATCTTAGAAAATTAGCCATTCTTTTCAGATCCAAGAATTAGATTTATGAATGTTGTGTTTTATTCTTATTATTAAATTTGTAATATATTATTAGTTTTCACACTCATTGCAAAAGAAAACTTTTATGTATCAGTTATATTTGGAATGCATTCCCCATGAGTTACTCTGTTCATAATTAACAGTTAACAGACAGATGCTTTTCGAAATGTACAAATGCATGCCAAGATCTGCTTACTAAGTTAAAAAAACTGGCAGAGGGTATGCAAATGTTCGGAAAGATAAAGATTTACGTAAGACTTCGACCATTGCACTTCCGACTACGCACTGCGCCTGCCATTTTTTCTCACCACCTTGGGTTTGAATTTCTTTTCTACTGCCTAAATCATGAAGTCACTTTGGATGCTTCTTACTCTCAAATGACTTGACATGCCTCGAAGGAGAATTTTGCTTATTTAGAGTTGACGGTCTGACATGTGTGGTTTCCGAAGTCGAAATTCATTGGAAAGACGCACAAGTGGTACATTTTCTTTATCTTTTATTCTATAGCAATTTATTGTGTTGTTTCAAGATCGTTACTACATTAAAATTTTACATATACTTTTAAATATGTATTTCGAAATTTTATTATAAAATTAATACCTTCTTTTGAATTTTGTGATCAAAAGGTGTATTTGATTTCAAATTTGTTCATTAATTATAATTAAAAATGAATTAATAGATGAGATTGTGAGGTTCGGTAAAATACAACCGTGAGAAAATAAAGAGAAAGTAATATAATCACCGGGTGATGCTTCTATACCAAGAAAACTACGTAAATTACTATTAGGCCACGTAACTGTTTGTCGTAGTACACACGAAGTCTCTTAATTACGGCTCACCTCGGTCGATTTAATTTCTCATTGAAAGAAAAAATGATTTGAGAATATTTATTCATAAAAGTTTCGAAATATCCGGAACAAAGATGTTCAAGAAAAACATGTTTTATACATATGAAATTTTATACACTTACATAAACGACTTATGAAAACAAATCCTAAGCATATTGCTATATCTTCCTAGGGCTGTATGAGTATGGGGCTATTTTATGACATATGATTACAGAAACGTGATTCATTCTCAGGCAGGAACAAGAAAATATTTTTGTGCATCTTTATGGAAAAATGTTAAAAAGACAAATTCTTTAAATTGCATATATTCTGCTAGATGTTAAAGCCCACAATTTAGTAATAATTCAAGTAAAAGTGTACATGCAATAATATGGTACTTTACTTAATAAAGAATTTGAATTTTTTAATAAATTATCGTTAGAAATGAACAACTGTGATGTAATTAAGGAAGTTGAAAGAAAACATATAAAATAAATAAAAATAGAAAATTAGATCAATAGTTAATACAGTCTTCCTATAGATGTAAAAATGCACGTGTACACGTATTTAATGTAAAAAATATTCGAGAAGGCTAAATAAAACAAACCTACCTACCTTACTTAACCACCTACCTACCTGAAATAATTATAGACGTCATTGCCAACAATATTGTTAGCAATGACAACGTCTATAATTATTTAATGAAAAATGCCAACGATATCACACCACAACACCTATACACCTACCTACCTGCCTAACGTACATACCCACCTACCTATCTACCTACCTCACACACTTATCTACCCACCCAAACCCCACGTACCTACCTACTTACCTATCTATCTAACTCTATATGACTATTGTCATTAAATTTAATTTCACAATTTAATTGCTTACTTTTTAAGAAATAGTGCTTCACTTGCATACCACGTAAACAGAAATGATAGACATAGGAGAATGTTGATAGTGCGATTATGAAGATTCAAAGAACATAGTGATTTATCTTTTGCTATTTGTCTCTTTTGCGTCGTAGACCTCGGCGCCTACAATTAAATAGAGCAAGACGTAGAGCGTTGATTCACTTTAACGACAATCTGTGACTTCATTTAACATCCCATTGAGTGACTAACTGTGGAATGATAATTAATTCTTTAAGGAATCGATACAGCCCCAACGTTTTTCCGGCCCAAAGAAACAATTTTTCACTGACACTTTGGAAACTTACTGACTGACAAATAAAACTTCGATTTATTCATGTAGATTGAAGACGATGCTATTTATCTTTCAAGTACTTTCCCTTTCCCGTGTTTTGATCGCGTCGACTGTCCCGTTGGCGTTGCGCGTTATTGATGTGCCACTGATCTACTGGAAGGAAAAGGGAAAGACGCTTGAAGCTTTAGCTAACACACCGACCAAAGACAAATGAACTTGTCATTTCAATGTCTTATGGATTTGCTATTTCACACAAAGTTTTCTTGCTGCAAAGACCACTTTTTTCTCAGACACATCGGAGAAATTTAAAAAAAAAATTGATTTCAGAAGGTTCAAAGTGATTGATTTTTTGTTCAAATCTTATTTCTTGTTTAGCTTTGATCAGAGCACGTGCGCTCCGCCATGTTCAATGTCTGGAAGTACATTAAGTTAATGTGCTATTTGCCTTTGAACAGTGGAGGTTCAGTAGAGTGAAGAAATTTACATTAATCATGCAGTTTGTACGGCCTTGAAGAAAACTCAAGACATGTCCGAAACGATGGTAATTTACAACTTCCATATTCGAATTATGTAAAATTGTATTTTTCCAACTTCTCCATTACGTCCACCTGAGAATATAATATCGTGAAAAAGGCCATGAATTCTTAGTATTATGCAAAATCATTCTATTGACGTATTTGAAAAATTGATATAATTATATAATTAATAAGGTACATGTGTTGTCTCGACATTTTACAGTTTAAACACTTGCACCATATTCGATTGCGTATTGATGTCAGTGAAAATTCGATGTCAGCAAGATTTTATTAATTAAAAAGAAGCGCTTCGCAGGTCAACTGTGATTCAAGCGAGCTCGATTCTTCCTTGGGCCACTTGCTCCGTCGCGGGCGCACTCACCTTCATGTAGGCGAAGGCGCGGCTCTCCTTGGGGTGGGCGCGGCGGCGGCGGCCGCGGGCGGCGTCGGGGGCGGCGTCGGGGGCGGGGGGCGGCCCGTCGAACCAGCGCCGCAGCCCCAGAGGCCCCTGCAACACCATCAGCGCCGCCCAGCTCAGCACGCGGCCGGCGCCACTCAGCGGCCGGCGGTCGATAGCCTCCCCCCGTGTAGTTGCACCTGCCGTTCGCGCCCAGCTGCAGCCGGAGGGGAAGGAATTGGGAATGAGGTGGACTCTCGACGAGGATATGTGCGTGTGTGACTTAGTGAGATATGAAGGATGGGAGAAGGGAGGAGAATGGAAGGAAGGAAGGATAGGAACAAAGAAAGTTGCAAGGGAAGAAGGGTAAAGAAAGAAAGAAATATGGAAAAAATGAAAGGATTAATGGACAAACAATCTGATGGGGATATTAAGAGTTGAAGAGAAAGGATGTCAGGGAGCGATGAGACAAAGGAAAATTGAGACGCAGAGGGAGAGGTACAGGGAGAGGGTGAGAGAGAGAGAGAGAGGAAAAGAAATGGAAGGGGAGAGGGGAAGACTAGAAAGAGTTGGAGAGTACGGAGTGGAAAGGAAAAAAGGAGACGATAATTCAAAAAGAAAAAAGGAGTAATATGGCGGAAAGGTCTATTACAAGCAATAAAACAGACACAGAAATGAGAAAAATATCGAAGGAGATCTAATGACAAATTAAGAAAGAAGCACAGAGTAAATAAAAAAAACAAACTGAAGAGGAAAAGCTGAATAAGAGGAAGGACAGAAAAAGTGAAAAGACATAAAAAAGGAAAGGCGGGAAAAGGAGTAAAGAGTGTGGTTGAAATAAGGTCTATAAAGCTGGACGATATGAAATGAGTATTGGTTACTGATGAGCGGTGAGTTGTGCACACATGACGCTTTCTTTTCTCTAAAAAGTTGACTCCAGCAAAGAGTATTGATGACGGCCACATTCTTTAATCCGAAGCGTAGACATCTAATAATACAATTTATTTGCTTGCAATGAAGCCTAGTTAGTTGAAAATTGTACAGATTATGTACACAAATTTAATTTGTATTCCTCATGTTCAGGATGTTAATGCGTTTCGAAATAAAATTAAACAAGGAAAACAAAATTTGAAGATCGGTGGTTGAATATTTTATGACGAAAACTGCCAGGCTGTCAGCAGCTGTGGACGTACGGCGAAAGAACACATATTATGAAATTGAAATCTGACAGTTGCGTTGCGCGATGACGTGTGCGGCGACGCGAGCGGACTTCTCACGTGATTGGGCTCGGCTGTCACCAAGTCACGCTGTTAGATTTTGTGAAGGATCCAGAAATATTCTTCTGATGCCCTTTCCCTTCATACGGTTATACATTCGTCAAAATCCATCCTATCCCTTATGATTATGAAGCAGGGTTTTGGATTGATAGAAAATGTTTCAGACAAAATGCTTCAGTGGGTTGACAAGTGTGAATAGTGTTTTCAACGCAGAGCATCATATTGTACAAGACATTCGAATTGTTTTTTCGATATTTAAGTACAATGATCTAGTCAAGTACGTATGCAATAATAATTTCATGGTAGTATTCATAAGTAAGTGGTAATAATGAATAAAACATTTGTTAATCATTTTTTGTTGACCTTTCTATTCACCAATTTTTTTCCAAAATTGTTTAGAAGCTCTTTATTTAAACAAGCAATTTGAAAAATTATAATTATTTCTATATATCGACGTTTCTGTACATAAAATATTATCGAAGGAACTGTCAGATTTCGATATATGGAGTTCCGGCTATTTATTTATTTAAGATTACTCCCAAAACATAAGTAACACCATTCTTATTACACTTGGTGCTAACTCTTGATGCGCGCGAAACTGCCCCAGACGCCAAGGCTCCTCCCCCTAAATTACAGCGGAGACAGAAGACGAGCGGCCGCGCGATGAAAGAAGGCGCGCGGGGGCTGTAAATCCGGAGCTCTGAACTCTAATTCGCTCCCCCGCGCCGCCTGAATTATGCAGCGCGCGTGCGCGGCCGTTACATCGCGCAGATCGGAGAGCGGGCGCGACGACGCTCGGCAGTTCGGACGCTAACTAGCGGGCCGGCTCGGGTTGCCATCACGAACAAACACCGCACGCAACGCACGCTCGCTTCTTGCAAATGGAACCTCCAGCCTCGATAGATTCTCGGCAACGCGAACACCTACTACGCGAACATCGACAACACGAATATCAACAACGCGAACATCAACAACGCGAACATCTACAACGCGAACATCTACAACGCGAACATCTACAACGCGAACATCAATAACCTATCTTTTATTACAACTCTTAATAACAAATGGAGGTGCTGACTCTGAAAATCGTGGGACTGAGAAAGAGTACTAGTAACGCAAAAGCGTAAACAGTTTTATTGCAGTACACGTACTCTTAACAAAATATTAGTTACTTTTATTGATGGATAAATCACATTCGTCAACCATGCATCCCATGTCTTTCTATTAAAGAATAAAAATTTCACATTACTCCCAAATGCATCCATGATACAATCCTCGATCCCTTTCCTTAAAGCCTGAGCAAATTAAAAAAAAATAGTTTCCTGAATGTTGATATGTGAGTTATAAATATATTTAATATTATTCAGTGCAAGTAACTATGTCGTCTATGTAATTAAGTATCATTATTATTATTATTATTATTATTATTATTATTATTATTATTATTATTATTATTATTATTATCGTTATTATTCTCATCATCACTATTATTATTATCATTGTTATTATTATTATTAATTATGTGCAATGCAGTGGCGTTGTGAAACTGAGGGAAACGAGTGTGTAAGAAAAACATTACAGCTCGGTGTTTCGCAGTGCGATGAAGTGATATGTGGTGAAGTGGAGTGCTATGAAAGATTGCACGGTGAAATGTTCACGTTAACTTGTAAAGTTTGTAAATTTTGTAGAGTTGTTAAGTTCTGTAATGTTAAGTTAGTGTACTCTGCCACCAAGTTTTTAAACTTAATTGCAGAATTAATAACAAATATAAAGAAATTATCATGTATGCTGTAGTACGAGACAGTAACATTATCTCTGTGCAAACGGATCATATCATAATAAGACATATTCTAAAACAAGATTTTATCGTTGAACTGTAAGTTCATGAAGTCTGTTTCATCATGATTAAAATGAATCAATTTTAAAAAACAGTGTGAAACCAAAATATTAAATAATTCACGGCACGCCCAAAATTAATTTTTCCATCTCAAGAACACGAAATTAAGCGAAATCCACGTTAAATAATACGACATTGAAAAGGAGAGCAAATTTTGTAAACGCAACGAGAATCTCAAATTCTTTATGAATTTCTATTACAATCCAATTCAGGAGCAACATTGCAATATGTCTGTAGCTCTTGAGAAAAATTTCTGCTAGTGTTTAAAAGTGTAATTTGAAAAAGAAAAGTAGAGTTCAATTACATGAGACAATCAAGAGCAATTAACAATATGAAGTAGAATTAAAACTTTGGTTGACATCTACATTTTGAATATTTTTAATTTATAAATTTATTGAATTAAAAGTAATATTTTCCGAATATATTTATCTAAGTAGACTAAATACTAGAAATGAATGACAATTAAAGTCCACGGGAGTCTTTTATAAATCAGTTTCTTTCGTTTATTTTTTAGGTTTGTGAAATGAAAAATGCACCATTTATTCTGATTCCATTACAAGGAAGTACAAGTATTTATAATTGTTTAAATTCATTAGAATGAATGTTTGACGATAACCAAGGCGTACTTCAGCGCAGCAGGCGTCGGCAACGGGAGAAGTCTGCTGGGAGAATAAATACTTCGCGAAAAGTTGCACTTGGTATGAAAGCCAATAACCTATAACCCACGAGTAAAATATTGCTGCACAGAGAGCGAGAAGAATTTGGAAGCAGGAAACTCCTTCTTGCGAAAGTAGATTGAGCATGCGCTGCAGAACTTTACTTGGAAACTAGAGTTTTACGAACTGAAGAGCGAACAGCGGAAGTTACTGTTCCGAAAAAACTGATGAAAGTAAAAAGGAAACTCAAATCTCCGCGTCAGTAGCTTTAAGGCAGTTTAACCTTATTTCACATTTATTACACGAAATTAAAGCTAAATTATGAACTACCTAATATTTCCCAGTGAAACTATGCAAGTAAGGCAAAATCTCTAGTAGCTACCAATTGGCGGCTCATTTAGTGTCAATCAGAAAAACGCGTGTAGTATTGGAAATTCCCATTATTCCTTCTCCAATTAAAATTATTCATAATAATTATCTGCTAATTATGTGAACATGAATCTGACAGCTGACACGTCCAATCAACGCAAATAAGATATGAAAAATTACCCTACACAGTTTTTCGTTAATTTGGAGTTCAGTATGTATAAAGAGCGAATGATTTTATGTCCAGGATTCAAACGTCAGAATAATTAACACGAAAAGTAGAGTATACGTAGTTTTAATCGAAAAGTCTGTTTTATTGCAGAGCTTAAATGAAAGCCATGCTAAGTGCTAAAAACGTGAAAATTTGCATTTTGTGCTGAAACGCGTCGAAGTGTCGAGCGCAATGCGGTGTGAAACGGGCTCACTGAAATTCTCATTCTTAGGAGTTCATATTGTCGGCTCTAGACAGCGCATTAGTGAAAGCCAACCAGCTTTTGAAACAGTTTTTCTTAATTACCTCAGAATTAAACTTTTGGCACTTAGCACTTATTGCAATTGAAATGTACGATTTTTTCATCTAATAAATCATACAAAATATTTAATCAAAAGAGTTTTGGAAGAAGCGTATTATTCAGCGGTACGATGGTGTAAAGCTATTATGGTAGACGCTATTTTCCAAAGTCGTTTTTCCCAAATAACCGAGCGAGAGTGCAAATGAGCAAGTAAACAAATGAGCGAGTGAGCAAATGAGCGAGTGAACAAATGAGCGAGGGAGCAAATGAGCGAGCGAGGGAGTGAGCGAGGGATAAAGAGAACGGGTGGGTGAGTGAGTGCGTGAATGGATGAGCTCGAGGGCCAGTGACAGAGTGAGTGGGGGGGGGGGTACGCACCGTGGGGCGCTGCCAGAGCGGGGCGGCGGCGGCGCTGCGGCGCGGCAGGTCGAGGAAGATGGCGAGGCGCGAGCGGTTGCGCGGGTCGGCGTCCAGGTCCACGTCGAAGAGCGGCGCGCCGTTCACCTGCAGCAGCCGCGCCACCAGCGCC
The DNA here is from genome assembly GCA_017312745.1 of Gryllus bimaculatus. NCBI lineage: Eukaryota > Metazoa > Arthropoda > Insecta > Orthoptera > Gryllidae > Gryllus > Gryllus bimaculatus. The sequence continues at coordinate 540,923 of BOPP01000265.1, forward strand.
GTCAGGTCGGGCGGCGGCGCGCCCGGCGGCAGGTACCCGCCCAGCTCGTCCAGCAGCGCCAGCACTGCAACCACACGCCATGCAGCACCCTTCAATTACACTCCATAAGTGCTAAAGCTGGGCACATGCCGATAAACAGTGAATGACAAACTCGCATTGTATTTAAGGGCCAGAAGATAGCCGTCCAGCAGCGTCAGCACTGAACGCACACAGCAACGCAGCACCGTTAGAAGCACTCTACAAGATCAAAAGTTCAACAACTTTCGAAAAAGAATTAACGACCAACCCGTTATGAAACGCGGGAAAGCCGATAGGCGCCCAACTAGTTCAGTATCACCAGTACTGCAAGAAAACACTAACGCAGCACCATTCTACTCTGGTTTTAACACGAGTTGCACTCTACAAAAGGTAAAGTTCGGTAACTTTTCAAGAAGAATAAACGACAAAGTCGCTTGAATACCATGGGCAAGTAAGTAGAGTGACACTTCAAGGTCACGAGCTAGACGGATAGGGGGACACGATCATCCAATCGGCAGCTTCGTTTCGACTACAATTTTTGGCGTTGGAACTCCCGATTGGCTGACAATTTTCCCCTCTTCTTTCAACTTGTGATCTTGAAGACCCACTCTTTAAATTGGAGTAGAGTTGTTTTCTACAAATGCTAAAGCTCGACAACTATCGAAAAAATATTAACGAAGATATCGCGTTATGTATTGTGGGGAAGGAGGTATTCACCCAGTTCGACCAGCACCGCCGAAACAGGAAGCACACTTCTACGCACGGCCGTTTCATGTACTGTACAACTGCTAGAGCACAATAACTTCTGATATATAATGAAACACACATAAGCGGAACGGCAATTGAGGGCAACCAATCGCAACTAAACTTGGCATCAGTATGCGATGGGTCACGGTGACCCAGCAACGTTAAATATGCTCTTGTAACTCTGAACTTTATACGAGTAGTAATAACCAGCCCAAACTCATGTTCAAGCCTCCGTAGACAGAGAAAAGAAATCATGTGGCTAACACGGCAATTTGCATGATGTGAATTAGTAGTTTGAAATTGCTTAACACATCCTGCCTCGAATTGCCAAACACCCCCAGCCCGTACGAGCAACAACTATTTTAGCCAGATCGCCATTAGTTAGCATCACTCAACACCAAATACTCCATAAATATCGGCCACGACATTTTAGCGAGCTTGAAATTTATCGCTTGAAATTAGACAATGGTAAGCCACACACACAAAAAAAAGTTACAGACTTCGGTGACCGGCTACGTAGTGTAATAAAAATAGTAATGTATTCACTATCACCAAATGCAATAAATGTTCGCTTTATGTTCCTCGCCTGATTTACAGAATCCTTTGAACTTTCAATTGTACTTCCTGTTAAAATTTACGTGAGCTGGCGTACCATTACCTCATCCCAAGCGCCTGAACCACACGCTGCCTCCACGAGGAATGTACCCTGGCCATGAAAAGGGAGCAAGCATGAGCTGAACCTGCGCGTGCTGGGAATGAGTGGAGAGCTCGCTGCATCGCGTCTATTCGTTCGTCGCGTCCTCCTCTGCCGCGTGACAGGAAGGCGGGGTGGGGCTGGGTGGCGTAGAGGCGGCGCGGGGGCGCGGGGGCCGGCGCGGGGGGCGGGGAGCAGCAATCGATAGAGTGATCCAATAGACGCGAGAGGAGTGACAGCACGCGTGACCGGCCCCTTCCGGGTGCATTGCGCGGGTGATGCGGGTGACGCGAATTAGCGGAATGGGCTCAGGCCCCGCGTCCGACGCGACGCGCTCGTGTTTTATCGTCTGCCGCCCCACGTGACGGCCGACACGCTCTCGCGCTCGCATCTTGCAGAGGTTGGGAGGTCGTTGAGACGTGCGATGTCTCTAGCACTGCTATGCTCACATTTGGAAATAATTTAATTGTACATGCTCTGTCTTGTTCTGAGCGTCGATTGTTCATTTGTGAGTTGTATCATAGTGCCCTACATCAATATATTGGCCATCAGAAAGATAATAGGAAACGTTAGTGATTTTGAGGGTCTTTATTGTGTTTACGAGAGTAGCAATACATAAAGTTTGAAGAATATTTACATTTTTAACTAAATAGTTCGTAAGTTCTATGAACTTTGAGGTCGTTATTAGATAACTCCTGTTTACTTAAAGCCTCACTGAGAATAAAATCGGAACATAGAAAAGAAAATAATATATCAGCAAATTTAGGAACATGCATATGTATTTTGATTTTAGAATTCATTATGATAAATTAGTTTATGTGTGGTGATATATTTTCGCACTGGACGATACAGTGGACTTCGGAATAAACTGAACTTTGGAGGTGATAACTTGGCATCTGAGCGGACGTTGAAGCGTAGGGATGTAGTTATCTTCTTTATACTGTACATTCGGTGTGGGTACTGTATGTGCTTATAAATAACTTACAGTGCAACGGGTTGTCCAAGCCAAGAGTATCAAAGAAGTCGCTGTTTCGAAAAAAAAATGAATTGTGCGGATTGCTGGTAATCATTCTCATGAAACCTTTCTGTGCATGACGTTAGCTGTGTCTAGACGAAATAAGGAAGACAATCCAGTCGATACGAGAAATATGGTAAAAGTATAATACATATGGAAATATGGTAAAAGCGCAAAAACGCACAATAAAATATCTGTATTTTCAGCCTAAGCGAAACTATTTCTATTTTTTAACACAAACAATAGGCACTTCTTACATGATCATAGGCTTCACAGTAGCCATTCAATTTCTGCAAGCATTGTAAAATAGTAATATATTTTTAAACGCAATACTAACTGGCAAATACTAGTGGTGTTGGTGGCAAATTGCATCAAAATATGAATTCATAATCTACCTCACTTTAAAGAAAAAATTGTCGTCCAGAGAAATGTTTTGTAGCTTTCAGATCAGACACATGCTCGCGGACCTGCACGCATAATACCTGTGCACGTGATAGCAAAGGCAGACACAGTGGAAAAGAAAAAAAAGTCCTCCTCAAACGTCAGTGAACTATTCCATCCATTGCCTCGATAATCCTTTCCCTCTAACATCGTACATTTTCTCTAATAGAATTCGCATCCATTGAGAATTACGTTGCTCATAAAACGAGAAGTTATTAGGGCATGTAATTTAACGGGGTTATCGCCACCGAACAAAGCGTCCCTTTAGACGCGCGCGGCATTCCTAATCAAGTGCTTGTCACAGGATACCGCACTAATGACAGCGCCCACGATGCCATAACAGCATTTGTGTGACAGCGAGAACCCTTAACGGGAACTTCCAACGCCACGGGGCCGGGCTGGGTCTATTAATTCGTGCGAGCGGCCTTTACATCATTGGGCTTTGGTAGCACGCAGCGTCAGTTACCCATTCAACGGCGCCGCATCTATCACCTCTTCGCCCCCTTCCCCCCCCCCCGTCGTCTATTTCGGAACAAAGGGCGAGGTGGCCAGACGAGCGATAGCGCCCGCGCCACTAGTTGCATTGTGCCCCGCGCGCGGCGCCCTCCGGTACTGGACGGGTGAAGGCCGGTCGAGGCGGAAACGGGTCCAAGGGATTAATAAAATGAAAGGGGGGGGCTGAATCCAGAAGAAAATGAAGGAAGATCGCGGGATTCAGATGAAGAAGAAGAAGCCAAACATTCAGGTGTTACTCTCTAATGATTATATATTTTTTTTATTTCCATTTTCGTTATCTTGTTGCACAGGGGCAAAAGCTTTATATTTCAATTTAAGTACATTGATACCATCATATAATATATTTAGACACTAGTAATATTACAGAATTGCAAATAATTTCTCGTAATAGTTTTTTTCTAAGTCTTGGATAGGTTACCAGTTCTCCTCCACCCTCTTCCCAGCTTTATCAGCGCCTAAAATATATGTTTTCACTTTTCCTCAATTTTTTGGTCACCAAATAGTGAAATTGAAATGTGACTTTAAGAATACAAGTATTACAGAAGAGTAAAATCTGGTTCTATGGGATACTTAACATTATATGAAATACAACATTGAAAAACAGATTGAGTTAATTTTGAGATTCATAATTGAAGGAATAATACATTTTTGAAAAAAACTTCACGTTTTCATTTCGCAACTCGACAGGATCAAAGAAATTCCTTGGACACATGCCATTTAATTAAACAAGTTTCATGTAAATGATTCATACAGAGTCAATCAAAAAAGTGTCATGTATGACTCATGATGAAAAATTGTTTCCATTATCACAACGTGTAATGATAAAAAACAATGCAAACTGTTTAAAATTATTTTTAAAAAGTGCCTAACTGACTATAAAATCGAAACAAATATAACGATTGTTTGGTCACAATATAGATTTTTTTGTTGCAGTAGTCATTTTTGCTATTTTATCTATTTCTATCGTGATTATTATTGATTAATATGATTACTGAATAATGTTTTACTATTTGTAAGATACCACTTAACTCAATAAGATATGAGACTCAAAGAATTTTTTATTACTTTCCAACAGGAATTACTGACGTAGTTTCGGTTAGCTGGAACCAGATAATTAATCCCTGTAGGAAAGTATAAAAGTTTCTTGAGCCGTATCTTATTAATTTCAATTCAAAATAACTTAAAACAAGTAATAATATCTGTCATCATATTCATGCACTTTTCAGTAGAATGTTAGAAAATAGCAAAAATAACGATTGTTGCAATCGGTTATAATTATTACTGAATTTCAATGCTAGAAAGCTAGAAATTGGAAAAAAACACTGCTGCTTGAGGCCAGGAGAGAGGTCTCTATGAGTTTGTTAGATACTCAGAAACTATTACATTAACATATTTATTATTTTTACGTTTTTGATGGTAGTACGATATTTCTGTATAGAAAAATTTCTATAATTTGGGGAATATGAGTTTCTTTTAATGACGAAAGAAGTACAATGCGACGAAGTTAATGCTTTACATTTGCATTATAAATATCAAATAAACCAAAACGTTCTTCTCGGACCACTATGCATACGATCTTGTGTACAGGTTTTATTTACTTCGTCATGAGACTAGATTTCATTTTCAAAATATGAAATTTTCATCTTATTATCTTCATTTCCAAACCATATAATTTAAAATATTTGCCAATTATTTTTTTGCGCCTGGAATATTATATCCATTCAGTGTGCTCTGGAACTACATCAACCGCAGAGACCACAAGTAAAGGCATTTGTCGGCAACAGGGGCAGAGGAGGGAGAGAGGGCGGGGGTGGCGAAGAGAAGCAGAAGTTTAGGGCGCATCGTGGCTGCAAGGGCTGAGGGGGGGGGGGGCGATGCGCTAGGTCACTTCCAGAGCCCGCAGAGTGGCTTATGCGGCGCTCAGCCTGAGTGCACAGCGTCCACTTCCAAAGTAGAGGGAGGCCCAACATCGCCCGCATTATTGGCCCTGCGATGAATAATGAATAGAATTTCCCTTATCCTTTGAACACCCTCTTATCGCAAGCTTACATGCTTCTTGCTAACGAGTTACAGTAATAGTTTGCTGGCCAAATATTTACACACTTTCAGAGACTCAATAGAAATTAAATAATGCCATATAGTTTTACCATTGATGTTTGCTATTATTTATAATATTTACTTATTTATTTCGCTGGTTAATACCAACTCAGTTAACGATAATAAAACTTACGTCGGGTGGATAATAAACAATAATGACATGGCAGAATCGATCCAGATGTTCCTATTAATTTAGCTTCATTACTGCAAACAATCATCACAACACTTACTAAAGACTCAAAATGAGACTTCCTTAATTATCTTGAATATATACATAAATGCTACAATTTGTTCAATGTTGTCATTACAGAATTTATAATTGCAGGAAGAATATTTTTTATTCTAAACTATGCAATCAAGAACACATTTGGAAAATGTCTCGTGGTAAGCAAATACACTTTACAGAACATATCGACGAAACACTTATTACACAATGATCAGTCGAGTCGTTTCACTGAGAACAAAGTTATCTGACATTTTGCACGAAATCGAAATTATTGACCTTAATGAAAAAGAGGATGTAGCACTCTCTATATTTCACGAGATTTCAAGAACAGACAACAAATATCAGCAATAATTATTGACTTGTTATGACTTGAACCCTTCGTTTCGTGAAAACGGTATCACATTGGATTAACGTTAGTATCACGCGAAGCATGAAATGGCAGGTACAAAATTTAGTTCCCGGACACTTCAAATTTGAGTCGGTTTGTATTATTTTGTCGTCACTACCAAGTTGAAAATTAACTTAAGAAAACACATGGCAGAAATTGAAAAACATCTCTTTATAACCTTTTTCAATATTTCATCTTTTCTCGCCTACTATATAGTAATATAAAATTCATCGGTAGAACTGAAATCACAGCTTCCACAGTCAAGCGCTGCATAAATATCATACTAGTCTCATTTAATGTTCTAAACTCTATCGTATAGAGATAAAATTACATAAAGGCGTGGAAGTTCTGCTTGAACGACTCATGTTTTATAACATAAGCTGCAATTGCTATGTAATATTCTTTATAAAACCCAGAATGATGTTCCAGTGTGTTGTAATTGAAGTTAAAAAAATAATTGAAAATTAATTACTCGTTGATCCTTATTGAGTAATTTCGAAAAAAAACAACATTAAAGCAAACATAAAGCGATATTGCGGATTCTTTTCAATGAAACTGAAAAAAATGTTGTGTTCATAAATATGCATGTCCTAATTCAGGATCTCCAAATGTGTTTGCTGCGTTGTTTGTAGCTGGGCCATGATGGTTTTATCGGACTGCGAGTTGGAAATGTGTTACGTTTTTTGCTGTGAACTTATATAGTGATTACAGATGCTCTTCAAACCTTCGAATACTCAACACATTTTTATATATTAATCGATCTTTCCGTTCACGACAGCTGCTATGGTTATTGGTCCTGTTTGTGTGGTGAATGCTTTATCCCAGAAGGAGGCGGTGAGTCCTTCCCCGCAGGGTGGTGAGATCCGGCTGTGACGCACACGACATCTAGCGAAGAATTCGCGTTTGCAGCACCTCCTCCAGCGGGGCAAGCTCTGAGCTCCCGAGCTCTGAGTCTCCCGGCATGTGTGGCGCACTAGCGCATGTAGTGTGTGTAAGAAACTAGGCTTGTCAGGTAGATCGAATTCAGTCTCTCCTTGGAGGACTAATCCAGCGGCCGGTCGCTCTGATCAATAGTTTTTCGAGCTTTTTTCTCGATCAACTCCAGGCGAATGCTGGAGCAGCACCCTAACAAATGAGCCACGGATCTCGTGTAATCTTTCCATCCTCTTTATTGTCCTACCGTTACACACATGTACTACACTACCATACACGCCAGGTCGATCGAGAGCTTAAGGCTTGTTCCGGCTGCGGCGGTGCACTGCTGGTGGGAGATACCTGCCTGCTTCGGGGGAAAACCCCGCTAACCGACGGTAGGTCGGCGCCAGATCTCGTCATTCATTGGGGGAAGATCACCGCCACCAGACGAGGAAAAACACGCACTACACTTGCGGGGCTAATGGCCGTGGCAGTTGACGTGCCAGAAATCACTAACAAGCTACCAGCCGTCTAAGCAGATAATCCCGTCCGTGTCTGGGGGCCCGGGGCCGAGGGGCAGGGCTCGCGCGTGGGGCGCGTGTCGGCTGAAGCGCTCAGAGGCCTCGCGTGGCCGCATGTTGCTCCACGCGTGACCGAAACGTTCTGCGGCGAGAAATGTGTTCGTTTCTCCCACCCGAGTAATTTTGAACTCATTTTGATTATGTACCTCACATTTGTAATACGTGAGGATGAAGTGAAGATTTGAGATTTATAGAAAGTTATTTAAAAATCAATGTATCCAACACCAACAAGTAGACTTAATCAATCCAGATCTACCGCCAATTCTTTTAATCGACATAACCTTCGAATTTAATCTATATTGGCACTGCAATGCTATTATGAAAGTGATGTTTTACAAAACCCAAAGTGGCGCACGTCAATTGCCAATTAATATTATTAGATTTTATAAATTAATCTATTGTTTTCACTCATTGAATCGGTAGGCATATTTTAAGTCTGAATAGTATATTGAAATGATTGTGAACTCACACGGTACGCATGTAATAAATATCACTTATAATCCAAAATGGATTCCTTTGGTGACTTGGTTGACTGGTTGACGGCTTTAAACTGTCATTTCATGTTACTTAACTGAACGATAATCTTGTCACAATGTTGATTTCTTGATCCCTGCTCTTTCTAATTCCATGATTCGCTTACCTACCATCACCGGCCACAATTTATCTAAAACACTGAGCTGGAAGAGACAAAACAAACTGCAGGGACAGCGCGTCATTTCCGGTGAATGATGGCGTTTGGCATTCCGCGCGAGGGGCGGCGTCCTGCGCTTCGTGCGCAGCTTCGGAAGCGACGCCGAGGCAGACGGGCGGTGCGGCGCCGGGGAGCGGACTGGGCCGGCGCGGCTGGGACGTGCTCGCATTAAGCACGCCCCCCCCGCCACCTCCCCCCAACCAGCGCTTTGGGCAGTACATCCAACAAGCATTCGAAGGGGACACAAGACTACAATGTGTTTTGACAACGACAGACACTCTCGGAGCAAGCTCTTAAAAATACTTCAATTTGAAATTATGCACTTAACATGTTTGTTTGTTTTCTTAACGGTTCATGCTTTATGCGCTGCGGTACCGTTCATCCGATTGAGATAAAACTTTGTTAACTTATTACTTGCGCTTCCGGGAAGAATATAGACATATTTCGATGCGAATGTGCTCACTCATCTTTTTTAATTTTGAAGTAGCATAGCTTGCGACAATTAAAAAGAAATAACAAATTTAGTAAATAATAATAAAATGAATAATGAAATAATCTATAAATTCTAACTTATATAGCATCCAACTGGGTAAATTGAGAGCCGACAAATGAAGTCTAGCAACCTTCATTTCAAATAGGTTATGATAATTTCTAAAAGATTAATTTGTAAACGTATAACAGAAGCTCCAATGTAAAAAACAAACAAAGAAATATAAAATAATATAACCTTCCGATTACTAAAAAAATATTCATAATTACGAAAAATTGAATATAACCTTATTTGAAGATCTATTTTTTATGTACACATTGCAGTTTAAAAAAATGTATTTTCATAATTGTAGTTGCAGGAAGGCGCCGAACATTTTTTCAATTTTGTTAATTTTCAAAAATCCCGTTTTTCAAAACATGAGACCTGCACCATTTTCTTAATCATCCTTTAGACTACCAACAACAACCACAAAAAAAGTCGTCATAAACAATGGGGGCGTTTTTGAAAATATTGTTTAGTTATTAATCTTCTTTTTATTGATTGAAATATTCTTCATGTATTCAAATATTGCTACCCTACCAATAGTTGAATATATAAAAAATATTGTTTAGTTACTAATATTCTTTTCATCGAGCGAGCGATAATGGTAATGTCTATGATTAACAGCAATTATCTTTTTAAATGGAATAACGTTTACGTATATAACCTCAGTCCCTTTGTACCATGAATATATTTGTATACTGATAAGTCATATTTGATTATGTCGGCGAGTTGTAATATTAAGATTTTTATCAGTATGTATTTCTTGGCTATATTATTAATGAGCTAATGATTATTGTGAATATAAATGTTAACATTCAGCCTGATGATAAGGTCAGACATACGTAGAAACGTATAACAATTGGTTTCATGAGTGCAAATAAATGAATATGTTTTCTGTATGAGACATTTGAAATGTGGTGTCTATAACCTAAGATTGAAGCAGTCCAACCTGTCAAAATACTACGCAAGAAGACAACCAAAGAAGGATTTTTGGGAAATTGTTTAACAAATATTTTCGTTAAGCTTCTATTTCAAGCAAAATTACGCAGATAATACTCAAATTTTTGGAAAATTGTAAATGACCTTATTTCAAAATTTATCATAGAAGACGAAGAAGACGAAGAAGAAGACGAAGATGAAGACGAAGAAGAAGACGAAGAAGAAGACGAAGAAGAAGACGAAGAAGAAGACGAAGAAGAAGACAAAGAAGAAGACAAAGAAGAAGACAAAGAAGAAGACAAAGAAGAAGACAAAGAAGAAGACGAAGACAAAGAGGAAGACTAAGAGGAAGACGAAGAGGAAGACTAAGAGGAAGTCGGACCCGTGGTGCAGACGGTGGCGCCAGCGGTCGTCTGCGCCGAGGAGGCTACAGGTTCGAGTCCTACATAGACGTGGTCGTATTTGTGATTGTCCCTTCACCCAACATCATCCTATCACCTCAAAACATACACTTCAAGGCGTAACAACCTTGTCGTACTCAGGGATACAGCTGAAAAGCTGATCCTGGAAAAGTTACACACGTTAGTCATGTAGCGTCATCAGTGACGGTCTATATTCCAATAATAACCGTAATAATAATAATAACAATAATTAATGATAATTCATAATATAGTAATATTACGTTCGCTTTATATTTATTACTGTATCTAACGCAAGTCGAGTTTAAAGCGTTCCGAGAGCCGCACGTGATTTAATGTACGGTACACTTAAGGATTCACGGCCTGCCTTGGCCCCTGCAAACGTCAGCTTGCTGCTGGCGGCCCTTCCACTGGCGGCGTCGCGTCGCGTCGGCGCCGCATCCCTCTCCGCTCGACGTAATCCTCTTCCCACGCCCCCCCCCCCGGAGACAGCCGCCCGCGCCGCCGCCGGCGACAGCGCCGTCTCCGGCCACGGACAGCCGGGGGCGGCGGTCGCCAAGCTGCCGGAGGACTGCGGTACAGACGGCCTTCTGCTTGCGAGACGGGAAGGCAGCCAGGCCTGCACAGCGGGAGGGAGTTGACTACAGCGAGGACTACGGCACTGCCGATCACAATGACGATGTTGAGATAGTAGCGTTGTCATCATAGAGTTGTTATCATAGTATTGTCATCATAGCGTTGTCATCATAGCGTTGTCATCATAGTATTGTCATCACAGCGTGGTCATAGTGTTGTGATCGTAGTGCTGTCATAATGATTGGTATAGAGAGTAATGTTGTTTTTGAGAGTAATGATGGCAAGATATAGAGTGAATAAAGACGAAGCCGGTAAGAATGAGAGTAACTGTGTCTTTGACGATGATGAATGACAATAACTACGAGTATTCATGATTATAACGGCAATAAAGTCCGTGGCAGCCATGATTTGCGTTGATAGCGGAAGTGACGATACTAATTGTAGCAATTAATCTTGTACGAAGACGCCAGTGAAATGAGATCTGGGTTGGCAGTGGGACACTTCAACGAGCGAGTCCGCTATGAAGAGGCATAGATAAATGTGTGATTCGAAGTGGACGGCGGTTAAGCGGTGCCGAGAAAGACAGCAGGGAGTTTGTGCCACCTCGAAAGATTAAGGACCATCGCTCTTCTGCTCATGCGCAGTTCACGTTTCGCTCCATTTCAGTGCATCTGCGCATGCGCAGAGAAACGATATCGCTGACGCTAAGGGTGGCACAAACTCTCTAAAAGGGAGATTCCAACGCCTTAGCAGGCAGCAGTCGACTGCAACCCGTATCTTCTTCACATGCGAAGATGCACAACTTGAATTTTGCATGCGCAGAAGATCGATAATGCTATCGACTGCTTTAACGTTCGAGCGTGGAAAAGCTCCCTAATAGTGCACAGCTATAATGATCTGTGATAGAGATCTGCGCTAGTGAACGAGATAATGAGCGGCCTTTGTGAGCGATGGCGAGAACCCCGATGAGAACAGTGACGGGAAAGGCGAGGCGAAAGTGAGCGGGGATTGTGAACGGCGATAGCGCACCGTGAGGGCGAGAAAGACGAATACGTGAGCATAGTGAGCGTAATGAGGGAGCTCGGAGAGCCCGAGTCAGAAGTGCGGTCGCGCAGAGCCCCCGTGCCTGGTGACGGAGGCTTTGGGGTTGGGGGGGAGGGTCGCCTGGCGAATCCGTGCGCCGCAGCGCGCCATTACTCACTCGCGACAGCTGCGCAGCCACCGCCGCCGCCCTCCCCCCCCCTCGCCCGCCCTCTCCCACTACTCCCGCCTTTAAAGGGCGTCGGCGCCTCCTCCGCGTCTGGGGCACCGAACGCTGGCGAATACTCAACAACGCGATTGCCGGCACTGGGAGAGGAAGTCCAGGGAATCTGTTGATGTCACTCCAGTGCCACTGACCGCAGGTCAGGTCTCCCGGCGTGTGTGGGGGCGTACAGCATGAGAGTGTCTGCAAATTAGGAGTGAGGAAAGGACAAGGAAGAGGAAGGAAAGAAGCGGTCTGTGGCCCATTTGTTAGGGTAGTGTTCCGGCATTCACCTGGTGTTGATTAGAGGAATCACGGAAATCTACCGATCAGAGCAGCCGGGAGCTGGAATTCTCCTCCAGACAGCGCGCTGCAGCGGCTGAATCCGACCTAGCAGTTTAGCTAGTGTAGGAAGTCTGCCACCGTTGGTAGTCGAACCTCAGAACCTTCAGGTCAGTCAGTGGAGGCACAGCGGCAACACGGACTTTTAGCTAAGCAGAGCTGATCAATTATCTTGAAAATGTGAATGTTTGATAGGAAGCCCATTGCATAAAATATCGCCAAATAACGATAAGAACACAATGTTTATTTCTATCATTATTGCACACCTCTACACATTTAGGGATTTTGAAGTCGTTGGCATACACATGCCAACCACACATCAACTTTGATCTTCCAAATAAGAATTCGAGTAAATCCCGGTCTTACTCACGACAAATTCTTTTCTCTTCCAGTTAAGTTGCGGCCGCCTTCACCTAATCGTCCACCCTTCATCCAGTTTCAATTTCTCATTCTGACTGTAACCCTTACCTCTACGAGCCTCGCTGCTTTCTAAATCTCATCTCTTTCTCCCGAAGACACTTCCTCTACAAATCTTGCAGCTTCGTCGCAGAAAGCAATTATTGTCACTGGATCCAACGTATTGTATTCTCTCTCGGGAGCCAGGACGCCTAAGAAGTAACTATACTAGGTCCCCGCAGATTTCACGGCAATTCCAGATAATATTTTACATCTTGCGACTGCTGTAGACAATCATTCAAGTCATCGGGTATGAGTCCAACTGAACTTTATTTGTCTTTTTTATTCATAAATTTGAATTTTACAAGGACTCTTCAGTTAATACAAATGTTACCCATGAACATTCATTTTTACGTCAAATTGAACGTAACAAAACAGAATGGTTAGAAAAATATTTTATACCTGTTCATTATAATAAACATTATTTTAATTCAGTTTATTTTTCATTACCAAAACTGTAGTAAATTAATTTATACGATTTATTGTTGGTATGAATAATGTCGTCGTTAAAGCTCAAACTATTCAATCTAATGTTATATAAAGTAATTGAAACAATTTTGTAACGATGTAATAATGATTGTCAAAACAATTCTGCATTTTTTCTTGCAGAGGCTTTTCCAGCTTCCTAGGATGCTGGTTTTCAACTGTTCGCGCCGGGTGTACCCACTATGTCCCTCACGGGAACACACATTTATCTTTATACTGGACACACACATTTGCGATCTCGTCGGTCTGTGGTCAGCAGACTTACAAGGCCTTCCGCGACCACACACGTGCATGAAAGAGGAGGAAGAAGAAACCTTCCCCACGGCGGGACGGGAACCCGGGACCCTTGCGGCCGAGGCGCTGAATCGGCACTCGCACTCGCCCCCTCGGCCACCCAGGGCGGCAACTCCGCCATTCGCAAACCATATTTTACAGAGATAGCCATATTCTTTACTAAAGCTGCAAAATCTCTTTTGAGATGATTACAAATATGTGAAAGTGATTGCGTTTTACAAGTTTTGTCTCTTGAGAAGGGAGCAGCGCTGAAGGAAGAGCAAGGGAAAGGAGCGAGAAGAGCCTGATGGCGACAGGTGGCAGGAGAGCGCGAAAAGTGGAGGCGGCACGATTCTGCCTGAACAGAGCGCGGCCGAGATGTTTCCTGAGAGGAGGAGAAAGGCTGAGACGATGTTGAGAATTGCGGCGGAGAGAGAGAGTTGGTGAGAAAAAAAGCAGACGTCAAGTGCTACTAACCGGGTTCCTGCGTTCTTGGAGCCAAAGTGTTTTTGTTAGTAACGCAATAACACTACAATATATGCCAGGTAGTACGAAATTTTAAGACGATTGAAGCCTCTGTCATATTCACATATTTTTTATTCATATAAATGGCTTTATACCTCTAGTCTAATACATAGTCCGTAAAGAACGTAAAAATATTTTATAACACAACGAACAATGTAAAATATTCTTTTTGCAAAAATTATATCGCAACTACATATGCACAAAGTATTATTTTTGATAAATATTCTTACTGCAAAAGTTAACATCAATATACAAAAAATATTTTTATTCAAATGTTTCTGTTATTATTTTTGAATATATATTAATAACTGAAGTTTGACATGGATGTTAATGACAGAAGTTTGTAATGGTATATGGAACAATTTGTGGGGATTGTTGGGATTTGTTGGGACAAAATTTTGGAGTGTAAAAATTTGGAAGAATTCAGCGTAGGGCAGCGATATTTACTTTCAGGGACAAGAAAATGGCAAAATGGGATTCTCTGATGGCAATAGGCGATCAGTAGCAAGACTATGCGCTTTGTATAAAGCTTATAGCGGTCATCCAGCTTGGAAAGAAATTGATCGGCGGCTAAGCATTCCTGCACACATTAGTATGGGGCATCACAGGCACAAAATAAACCTAAGACAGCAGAGAACAGATGTGGGCAAATTTTCTTTTACAAATCGAACAATAAAAGAATGGAATGCATTGCCTGCAAAAACCTTTGAACCCTTTCCTCATAGCGTACAACAATTTAGGAAATTAATTTAGGGTATTACTATATAAATGAGGGAATTAGCTGACAATAGTAGGTTATAGACCTATGCGTCAGTTATATATTGTGAAGTGAGGTGTCGTGAAGTGTACAACAGAGAAATAATGTAAGAAGTGATTAAAGGGTCATAGTGAAAAGTGTAATGAAG
Organism: Gryllus bimaculatus; assembly: GCA_017312745.1. NCBI lineage: Eukaryota > Metazoa > Arthropoda > Insecta > Orthoptera > Gryllidae > Gryllus > Gryllus bimaculatus. The sequence goes on from BOPP01000265.1 coordinate 555,948, forward strand.
TGAAGTGAAGTGAAGTGCAGTTGAACAAAAATTCAGCGCGAAGTTTGATTATGTTCCTTTTTCTTTTTTTAAAGGTAATTTTTAAATGTTTTATGAATTAGACAGTTTGATATCATTATTATTTTATTATTAATGTTAGTTTTATTATAATTATTACATTATTATTTTATTATTATTATTAGATAATTTGCATGTTAGCTGTATTTGCATGTATTTTATTTATGTAATTAGCTGCCACCGGTTTATGCCCATTTGCAGTTCAAATAAATTTATCTTCTTATGATCGTCATAATAAAAAGAGACATGCCTTTGAAATGACTCGTTTCATTATTATGCTACAGAAAACGTAAATCAATCAATCTTCTTTACTATTACAAATATAATTTTTTATTAAATTGGATAATGATTTATTGTGTTAAAAAATTGTCCACGTAGTATGCTACTATTTTGTCTCAAACTTTCCTTTATTCTTTGAAATAGTTCCACTGAGAATGAAGGTTTGAAGCATGAACTAGTGGAATGATTATTGTTATTATTATTAGCCAACTAGAACCCATTTACGGTAGGGGACTCGTGCCTTTTGCAGGAAATGCAAAATGAAGTGATAGGGTAATGATGAGAGGTGAAAGGACTAGGACGATGGTCAGAGGTGGCTAGTGGTGTGTTGGGGATCATCACGGCATTTTTTAACCATCCCAGCGTTCGCCTTATGACCGAGGCAAACAAAAAAACCTTCGGTCAGGATGGCCGGCCTGGGGATCGAACACGAACCTGATTGCGAAGTGAGATCGCTACAAACTGAGCTACTTCGCAGAGTGAGGGGAAATATACATCAACTAAATTGTATGAGGGAAGTAAAAGGATGCCTGGTCAGATGGCGGACGATAGTAAAAGTATGAAATTAAAACGAGAAGTACAGAGTACGTACGAGACGGATGTTTCAAAAACAGTCAAGAAAGGAAAACGGCGGAGTCAGATCATTAAAGGAGCAATGTACAACTTAAAAGGCCTGAGTAACAAGAGACGCCGAGAAGTGTGGCCAGAAGGCTAGAGAGAGAGAACTGCCTTGTTAGGCAAATGGTCGATTTGGATGGAATACGCGCTGAAGGCAGTGCAGTGAGAAGCTCGCGCAGAATGGAGTGGGAGACTCGGTCGGAGACTCTTGCAGAGGGGGACGGGCACCCAATGCCATTATCATATTTAAATCCTTTAGACCTGTAAGCCTCCTAAGCCTGACCAAGAAGCCAAATAAAACGTTCAAAAATCGCAAGTCATCCCAAATAAATCCTTAAGATCCATCACCCATGCTCCTTTGTTTATCTCCAACAAGCAACTTCACGCCGAAATAAACATCAAACTATATCGCCTATCTCTCTAATAACTTTTATTCGAACCTGCAAATGATCAACAAAGCAGAAATCGCAAACTGGGTAAACATACTGAACGTCAAACTCGAGTAAAAAACAGATATCATGCATTATTGGACATATTTAGAAATATAAAATAAATGAATTGAGAAATTCTGCGAGTCCCCTCGTCAGTTGTAGTAGTAAATTGTGTTAGTAATAAATCAGATTAAGTGATTGTAAGCCAATAGATGCAAATGTAGAGTTGACATTAACTGAACATTGCAATTTCATCCAGATCATAAATAAATATAAAGAAAAAGAAGTGACGGCTGTGGGGGACAATAGTTTGACGTACGAACACAACGTGTGGATGGCAGACACCTCGCCTTCCTTTCTCGGACCGCCGTGAGAGGGAAAAGCAAGGGCGACAACTGTGCACGAGAGGTCAGGGTTTGGCATTTAACTGAGAGCCACGGACCGCGCGCGAACCTTCCTTCCTCTCTTTTGTTCAACCCTCTCCCCTTACACGTACTTACATGCGTTACACTACCACACACGTCGGGAAACCAGTCAGAACCTTACAGCGGGGCGATGTCTCTCCAGAAGATCCTTGGAAGATCCTAAGAACAACTTCCCAGCCGAAGTCCAGGTCTGCGTCTGTTTTCGTCTTCCAGTGGAGGAAGTACATCACAACATCCAGGAATAGACCTCGTTCTCCTCCGAAATAGGTCTGAAGGGACAGGCGGGCGTGGGATATTTGGGAAGAGAACGGGCTACTCAAGGTGTTGTGGGTTGGGCGAAAGGCGTGGATGGCACGCGTCGGCGAGGGAAGCGGGAGGGACGTCCTCTCCGAATTTCCGTCTCAAGAGGCGCTCACGTTGCGCGCATAAGCAGGAAGACGAGCGCTCGACGTGCGGGCGGGGGGACGAGGGAGGGGAAGGTTTGGGCGGTGGCGAGCGGCCCTTTGGCCAGAAGGGAAACGTGAGAGAGGCCGAAGCGAGGCGGGTCGCTGGCGCGGGAAAAAAGTTATGTGAAGGGATTCTAGAAGCACATGAAGATGTAACTAATGTGTGTTGAGATGGAACAAATACAGATGTAGATGAAAGGCACTGACAATATTTATAGTTAGCAAATGTTAGCGCAGTAATTTAAAAAAGAAAGCATAATTGAAAAATGCAAGCGTTCTGTCAGATTAGTCAAGTGAGTGGGGCAAACACATTTTGTGCAGAAGTAAATGTCACACAATCAGAGGAGTGGATAAAATCTCGAAAAGAGAAAGCTGACAAAAGAAAGGAACAGACGCAGAACAGAGAGGGTGAAGGAGGGTGAAAAGGGAAATGTGAGTGGAAGGTGGAAGAGTCGACGCCAACCTGAACTTCGGCTTGGAGGTTATTCGTACGAGCTATCTTCGGAAGAAACACTGCAAACAAGGCAAGAACAAGTTGGAAGATACTAACGGGTCTATCAACAAGTGTAGTAGTGTAGCGCGTGTGCGTTGTGTGTACGGGGGAGGCTAGGGGAAGAGAGGGAAAAGAAAAAAAGCGTGTGTTAGTGTACTGCATCGGCATTCGCGTGGTATAAAACGAAAAGAAACACGGAAAACTACACCTCGAACGGTGTCTTCAGCAGGCACCTACTCACGAAGCTTCACCAAGAGCGCGACTCGCACGAGTAGACGTGAAGTCCCAAGGGGAGAAGTAGAAGGGGTTCTGGATAAGCGTTGAAATAAATGAAGCCCAAATACCGAAAATGGGAAAAAAATGGAAAAAAAACTTAATATCGTAGTATCTATCTGAAATCACGTATACAAGTACAACTCTCGGCGAGACATTCAATGGTGCAAACTAGACTTCAATCCGACTATTAGTTTCGAAATTAAACTCTTGAAAACAAATGAAGCCCAAAACTTGAAATTTGGGCAAAAAATGGGAAAAAACTTAATTTCGTAGAATCTATCTGAAATCACGTATACAAGTACAACTCTCGACGAGAATTTTAATGGTACAAACCAGACGTCAATCCAACTATTAGTTTCGAAATTAAACGCTTGGAAACAATGAAGCCATGAGCCACGAGCGCCAGAGAAAGGGGTTATTCATTTACGCGGATAAAGGGAACTTGAAAGAGGTGAAAGTTCGACGGGCAAGCAAACCCGGATGAATGACCCATCGTGTCCCGGCGACCTCTGAAAATCCAGGTCACTACAGGAGGGATGCCGACGGCCAAGACGGGAGGCTTCTCATTGGTGGTTTACCGTTGCCTTGCTTTCCCCTCTTCTTCCCTGGCATTCGTATCACAGTCCTATTAATTTTAAGACCATCAGTAAGTATCAATTTCGTTCACATTATACTCAAGAACATAAACGTATCTGTCGCAAAGTATTACTATCGGAAGACAGTTGAGCCACCGAGTTATCATGACAGAGCTAATTACTCCAAACGTCACAATAAAACTTTGTTAAAGAAAAATTAAAACTTCAAATTGTATGATTCTAAGATTTTATTTATAAATTTTTAAATGAATGGTCGCGTCAAAAACACTCCGTGACCAAGCTATCATCGCAAGTGATTTCATTCACTATTTCAAAAGAGACCACACAGGATCAGTGATGGAGCCGAAATAACTAGCCTGGAGAAGTCGCCTTCTGGAGAGGAGCGGGGGCTGCAGATCACGGAAGGCGAGGGTGAGGGTGGTGGGCGAGGGACTGGGCGAGGGAGCTGGGCGAGGGGCAGGCGCGGCGGAGGGGCGGGGGGGCGAGGGGGCGGGGCGAGGGCGAGGAGGGGCGGGCGAAGGCGGGCGGGGCGAGGGGCGGGGCGGGGGGCTGGGCGAAGGGCTGGGCGAAGGGCGGGGCGAGGGGCTGGGCGAGGGGCGGGGCGAGGGCGGGGAGCAGGCGGCGTGCGCGGACGTGTCGCCGGGGCCGCGCGAGCGAAGGTCCGTGAAAGGAGGGCTGCGGGGCACAATGGCGCGCCGGGCATCCGCCTCTTCGCAGTAATTAGCGGCGCACAAGCCCCACGCCCCACGGGGCCATTTCGCCGCTGCCGTCTCCCAAAGGGCGGCACGCGGGTATCCCACGCAATACAAGTCGGCCCGAGCTTCAATCAATGAAAATATAATTTTGAATTTCACAAAATTAATTTCGACGGCAGAAGCAGATTTCATTTATTAATTCATTTGCTCATTGATCCAACACGCTTATTGAATAACACAAATATCGATGCACACACGAAAACGGAGTTTGCTTCGAAAGCACCCGTACCAGTGCTCCTGGGTTTGGGTTCGCTCCCTCGGCGACACCACGGCGGTCGCGCTGCCAATTATTTCACTATATAGAATATTTATTTTGCTACCTAGAAATACATAGAATTTTTCTGGTGGTAGCGTTTTCTAGATAAGTACTACAAATACACACAAGAAACATAATATTTACATATTACTCAATACAATTTTAAAATCAAAGTATTAACCCCATGATACTCAAGCTGACCTAATATAAAATAACAATAATAATACAAAAAATAATTTTAATACTAATATATTCAAAAATGTTAACATACAAGTCGTCTATGACTATAAATGTCGTCTCAGGATGTGATGAATTTACAAATATTCACGAATTTCAACATTCACTCACGAATAGTCGATCGTCAAGATACAGATGTCATTTCTCTAACATGCTTATTACGTATAGCATGAAGATTCAGGGAAAGAGGAACCTGGAGGATGCAAAATCCACATCATCGACAGCCAACGCTTCAGTGACAAATTGCTGTGTGTCTTTGCTCAGAGACAACGCGAATATCCTTCACTCGCGTTCTGTGACGCGATTCGCCTATGCTGCGGCCAGGAAAGTGGGAACATGCCATTTATTACACGTCTTACAAGAAACAAATGGCTGATTAACTGACTTAATTTTTCACAACTTTCAATTCGATTGTAGCGGCATGACATCTCACTAGATAATATGCCAAGTAAATACCAAAACTTTTCACTGGAAGTGATATCAAAAGGAAGGATACAGAAGCCAAGTACGTACGTTTGGAAGGAAATGAGCACACGCTATGCCTGAACGTCTCTCCGCCCATGACTGCGTCACCGCTCTTGCGACAGAGCCATATCACGCGATCGACAATCGATTGTCATCCGAAGGGCCATGCATCAGACTTAATCTTTCAAAGCACTGCTCGTCTAGTTAGCTCAAAAATAGAGGACACGCGCGTCCGGGCATAAACTAGGACACAGGATCAATTCCAGGTTGGGGTTACAATTCCTTTCAACGCTTTACAAGAATTAATCTGCATATTTACGTTGCGTCATTCCTGCGGTCACGTTTCTCAATCCACCCACGACCGCGCTGGCGTCGCCAACGCCACAGAATGTCAAAGGCATGCGAGGTATTCCGTAGCAAAGTCTTCGCAGCCTTTGAAGGCTCGTCCTCGCCAACAGTGGATTTAAAGAGGCACGACCTCCACAATTTTTATTAATACTTAACATTTTGATAGTTAATTAATCCTACAAGACATTTTATTACAGTATGAAATTATATAACCGAGAATTGTCACAAAATGTTACTATTTTATATCGCACAATATTTTTTTGTTTATATATTTTATTTACGTATATAACTATGCAATAACTAAAAAATCTACGAGAATCACGATCACGTTCGGAGATTAGCATCCGGGATAAATATTATTATTATTAATAATAATAATAATAATAATACGAGTAATAATATTAAATTTTAAGTTTCTTAAGTGTTTTATTTTAAACTTTCCTGATGATTGTTTGTGATCTTTCAATAAGAAGTATTAGGGGAAGTGCCAACCTCATTTACTACAAAGAAATCTGGTAGATTTTTTAGATTTCATTATTTTCTACAAGAAAATCCAATGGAGTGCACAACAGTCAAATGCCATTTACAGATAAGCGAGTTCGCTGTAGCACTTTTTATTCGCTCGCAACGAGTGCCCGCGAGACGAAGGGACAGACAGGGAACACGCGGCTAATCGGCGGCGGGTGATGGATCGCAGCGCGGGCGGGCGGGGCCGGGGCGGGGCGGGCGGGGCGGGCGGGCGGGCGGGCCGGGGGGGCCGGGCGGAGCGGGCGGGGCGGGCGGAGCCGGGCGGGGCCGGGCGGAGCGGGCGGGCCGGGCGGGCGGGCGGGGCCCGGGCGGGCCGGGCGGGGCGGCGGCGGCGGGGCCGCGGGGCGGGCGGGGCGGGCGGGGCCGGGCGGGGCCGGGCGGGGCCGGGCGGGGCCGGGCGGGGGCCGGGCGGCCGGGCGGGGCCGGGCGGGGCCGGGCGGGCCGGGCGGGGCCGGGCGGGGCCGGGCGGGGCCGGCGGGGCGGGCGGGGCCCGGGCGGGGCCGGGCGGGGCCGGCGGGGCCGGGCGGGGCGGGCGGGGCCGGGTGGGGCCGGGCGGGCGCGGGCGGGGCCGGGCGGGGGCCGGGCGGGGCGGGCGGGGCCGGGCGGGGCCGGGGGGGCCGGGCGGGCCGGGCGGGCCGGGCGGGGCGGGCGGGGCGGGGCGGGGCGGCGGGCCGGGCGGGGCGGGCGGGCCGGGCGGGGCGGGCGGCCGGTCGGGGCCGGGCGGGGCCGGGCGGGCCGGGCGCGGGCCGGGCGGGCCGATGGCGGGGCCGGGGGGCCGGGCGGGGCCGGGCGGGGCCGGGCGGGGCCGGGCGGGGCCGGCGGGCGGGGCGGGGCGGGGCGGGGCCGGGCGGGGCCGGGCGGGCCGGGCGGGGCCGGGCGGGCCGGGGGCCGGGCGGGGCCGGGCGGGCCGGGCGGGGCCGGGCGGGGCCGGGCGGGGCCGGGCGGGGCCGGGGCGGGCCGGGCGGGCCGGGCGGGGCCGGGGCGGGGCGCGGCGGGGCCGGGCGGGGCGGGCGGGGCGGGCGGGCCGGCGGGACGGGGGCGGGGCAGGGCTTGAGTAGCGTGGTGACGGTGACAAGATTGATTCATTGATTGTTAGTGATGTCGGGCACGCGCACTGGCAAGGTCATTAGTCCCATATGTCTAGTTGGTGCGATTTTGTTCGGGCGGTGGCTGTGGTCTTGCCCCTCTGGACGGTGAAATCCTGCGCCGACCTACCGTCGACAAGGGGTTTTCCTCAACCAGGTACCTCCCATCAGCACCGCCCCAACTAGGACAAGCTTCTCTCCACCAGCCTCCCTACGTGGTGGTAGTGTAGTGCACGTAAGTGTAGGTGTGTGTAAGTGAGGTGAGGATAGGAGAACGGATAGGGAGGGAAGGTTGTTGGGACGGGGCTAAGAACGGGGAATGGAGGGGAATGGGAACGGGGCGAGCCACGCGAGCGGCACCGAGCGGACATGGGACGCTGGGATGAGAAGGAGATTGGTGAACGGCGAGACGTCCGCGCGGCGCGGAGAGGGGCGAGGCAGGCAGCTCCCGCACCCAAGGCGCCGGGGGAGCGGGGAGGGAGGGGGCGTGGGATTACGCACGAGTTACGGCGACAGCTGCCGGTGCTAAGCGCCCCCTCATGTATTCAAATATTGCTTAACCTACCAATGTTTTGAAATATATAAAAAAATCTTGTTTAGTTACTAATATTCTTTTCATCGAGCGAGCGATAATGGTAATGTTATGATTAAACGGCAATTATCTTTTAAATGGAATAACGTTTTACGTAATATAACCTAGTCCCTTTGTGCCATGAATCTATTTGTATACTGAATAAGTCATAAATTTGATTATGTCGGCGAGTTGTAATATTAAGATTTTTATCAAGTATGTATTTTTTGGCTATATTATTAATGAGCTAATGATTATTGTGAATATAAATGTTAACATTCCAGCTGTGATAAGAGGTCAAGACATACGGTAGAAACGTATACAATTTGGTTTCATGAGTGGCAAATAAATGATTGTTTTTCTGTATGAACCATTTGAAATGTGGTGTCTATAACCTAAGACTGAAGCAGTCCAACGCTTGGTCAAATACTACGCAAGAAAGACAACCAAAGACAGGATTTTTGGGAAACATTGTTTAACCAAAATATTTTCGTTAAGCTTCTATTTCAGCAAAATTACGCAGATAATACTCAAATTTTTGGAAAATTGTAAATGCACGCTTAATTTGAAAAACTTTATCATAGAAGACGAAGAAGAAAGACGAAGAAGAAGACGAAGGACTGAAGACGAAGAAGACGAAAAGAAGAAGACAAAGAAGAAGGACAAAGAAGAAGACAAGAAGAAGACAAAGAAGAAGAGAAGAAGAAGACGAAGAAGAAAGACGAAGACAAGAGGAAGACTAAGAGGAAGACGAAAGAGGAAGACTAAGAGGGAGTCGGACCCGTGGTGGCAGACGGTGGCGCCAGCGGGTCGTCTGCGCCGAGGAGGCTAGCGGTTCGAGTCCTACATAGACGTGGTCGTATTTTGTGATTGTCCCTTCACCCAACATCATCCTATCACCTCCAAAACCTACACTTCAAAGGCGTAACAACGCTTGTCGTAACTCAGGGGATACGCTGAAAAGCTGATCCTGGAACAGTTACACACGTTAGTCATGTAGCGTCATAGTGCGGTCTACTATTCAATAATAACCGTAATATAATAATAAGCAATAATTAATGATAATTCAATAATATAGTAAATTTACGTTCGCTTTATATTTATTACTGTCTAACACAAGTCGAGTTTAAAGCGTTCGCGAGAGCCGCAGCGTGGATTTAATGCAGGTACACTTAAGGATTCACGGCCTGCTTGGCCCCTGCAACGGTCAGCTTGCTGCTGGCGGCCCTTCCCACTGGAAGGCTTCGCGGTCGGGGCGGTCGGCGCCGCATCCTCTCCGGCTCGGACGTAATCCTCTTCCCATCGCCGCCCCCCCCGGAGAACAGCCGCCCGCGCCCGCCGCGGCGACAGCGCCGTCTCCGGCCACGGACAGCCAGGGGCGGGGGGTCGCAAGCTGGTCGGAGGGACTGCGGTACAGACGGCCTTCTGCTTGCGAGACGGGAAGGCAAAGCAGGCCTGCAACAGCGGGAGGGAGTTGACTACAGGAGGACTACGGCACTGCCGATCACAATGACGATGTTGAGATAGTAAGGCGTTGTCCATCATAGAGTTGTTATCAAGTATTGTCATCATAGCGTTGTCCATCTTAGCGTTGTTCATCATAGATTGTCATCAAGGCGTGTCATAGTGTTGTGATTCGTAGTGCCTGTCGAATATATGTTGGTATAGAAGATATGTTGTATTTTGAGAGTAATGATGGGCAAGATATAGAGTGAATAAAGACGAAAGGCCGGTAAGAATGAGAGTAACTTGTGTTCTTTGAGGATGATGAATGACAATAACATACGAGTATTCATGATTATAACGGCAATAAAAGTCCGTGCAGCCATGATTTGCGTTTGATAGCGGAGTGACGATACTAATTGTAGCAATTAAATTGTACGAAGACGCCAGTGAAATGAGATCTGGGTTGGCCAGTGGGACACTTCAACGAGCGAGTCCGCTATGAAAGGCATAAGATAACATGTGTGATTTGAAGTGGACGGCGGTAAGCGGTGCGGAGAAGACAGGCAGGGAGTTTGTGCACCTCGAAAGATTAAGGACATCGCTCTTCTGCTCATGCGCAGTTCACGTTTATACGCTCCATTCAGTGCATCTGGCAATAGCGGCAGAGAAACGATAATCGCTGAGCTAAGGGTGGCACAAACTCTCTAAAAGGGAAGATTCCAACGGCTTAGCAGGCAGCAGTCGACTGGCACCCGTATCTTCTTCACATGCGCAGATGTACAACTTGAATTTTGCATGCCCAGAAGATCGATAATGCTATCGATCTGCTTAAACGTTCGGCGTGGAAAAGCTCCTAATAGTGCACAGCTAAATGGAATCGCTGTGATCGAGATCTGGCGCTAGTGAACGAGATAATGAGAGGCCTTTGGTGAGCGAATGGCGAGAACCCCGATGGAACTGTGAACGGGAAATGGCGAGGCGCAAAGTGAGCGGGGATTGTGAAACGGCGTAGGCAGCGTGCAAGGGCGAGAACGACGAATACGTGAGCATAGTGAGGCGTAATGAGGGAGCTCGGAGAGCCCGAGTAGAAAGTGCGGGTCGCGCAGAGCCGCCCGTCCTGGTGACGGAGGCTTTGGGGTTGGGGGAAGGAGGGGGAAGGGTCGCTCGGGAATCCGTGCGCGGCTAGCGCGCCATTCTCACTCGCGACAGCTGCGCAACCACCGCCGCGCCTTCCCCCCCCCCCTTTCACCGCGGCCCTCTTCCACTACCTCCGGGCCTTTAAAGGGCGTCGGCGCCTTCCTCGCGCGCCTGGGGCAGACGAACGCTGGCGAATACTCAACAACGCGATTGCCGGCACTGGAGAGGAAGTCCAGGGAATCTGTTGATGTTCATCCAGTGCCACTGACCGCAGGCCAGGTCCCCGCGTGTGTGTGGGGTGGGGGGGCGTAACAGGCTTGTGAGTGTGCTCTGCAAATTAGGAGTGAGGAAACGACAAGGAAGAGGAAAGGAAAGAAGCGGTCTGTGGTCCCATTTGTTAGCGTCTGGCTCTGCATTGCCACCTGGTGATGATTAGAGGAATCACGGACATCTCACCGATCAGAGCAGCGGGACTGAATTCCTCCTCCAGACAGCGGCTGAATCGATCTAGCAGTTTAGCTAGTGTAGGAAGTGTGCCACCGTTGGTAAGATCGGAACCTCAGAACCTTCAGGTCATCAGTGGAGGCTACACGGGCAAACGGATTTAGCTAGGCAGAGCTGATCATTTTCTTGAAAATGTGAATGTTCGATAGGAGAGCCCACTGCATGAAATACGCAATAACGCATAAGAACAACAATGTTTAATTTCTATGCATATTGTACCTCTACACCTTTAGGGATTTTTGAAGTTTCCGTTGCAACACATGCCAACCAACATCAACTTTGATCTTCAATAAGAAATTCGAGTAAATCCGGTCTTCCTCACGACAATTCCTTTTCTCTTCCAGTTAAGGTTTGCGGCCGCCTTCAACCTAATCGTCCACCCTTCATCCAGTTTTTTCAATTTCTCCATTCTGACTGTAACCCTTATTCTCTACGAGCCTCGTGCTTTCTGAATCTCATCTCTTCTCCGAAAGACACTTCTTCTACAAATCTTGCAGCTTTCGTCGCAGAAAGCAATTATTGTCACTGGATCCAACGTATTGTATTCTTCTCGGGAGGCCAGGACGCCTAAGAAGTAACTATACTAGGTCCCGCAGATTTCACGGCAAATTCCAGATAATATTTTTACATCTTGCGGACTAGCTGTAGACAATCATCAAGCATCGGTATGAGTCCACTGAACTTTATTTGTCCCCTTTTTATTCAATAAATTTGAATTTAACAAGGATCTTCAGTTAATAGCAATGTTACCCATAAACATTCTTTTCCGTAAATTGAACGTAACAAACAGAATGGATAGAAAAAATATTTTATACCTGTTCATTATAAATAAACATTTTTAATTCAGTTTATTTTTCATTACCAAACTGTAGTAAAAATTGATACGATTTTTTGTTGGTATGATAATGTTCTTAGTTAACAAGCTCAAACTATTCACTCTATGTTATATTAAAGTAATTGAAACAAGTTTGGAACGATGTAATAATGATTGTCAAACAATTCTGCATTTTTTCTTGCAGAGCTTTTCCCAGATTCCGGATGAATGGTTTCAACTGTTTTCGCCGCGGGTGTACCCACTATGTACCTCACGGGAACACCCATTATCTTTATACTGGACACACACATTTGCGATCTCGTCGGTCTGTGGTAGCAGACTTACAGGCCTTCCCGCGACCACAACACGTGCATGAAAGAGGAGGAAGAGAAAACGCATCCCACGGCGGGACGCGGAACCGGGACGCGCCTTGCGGCCGAGGGCTGAATCGGCACTCGCGCTCGCCCCTCGGCCACCAGCGCGGCAACTCCGCATTCCGCAAACGCAAATATTTCACAGAGATAGCCATAATTCTTTACTAAAGCTGCAAACTCCTTTTGAGATGATTACAAATATGTCAAAGTGATTGCGTTTACAAGTTTTGTCTCTTGAGAAGGGAGCAGCGCTGAGGAAGAGCAAGGGAAAGGAGCGAGAAGAGCCTGGATGGCGACAGGTGGGCAGGCCGAGCAGAGCGCGCCGAGATGGTTTTCCTGGAGAGGAATTCGGAGAACGGCTGAGACGAGTTGAGAAATTGCGGGCGGACGAGAGAGAGTGGTGAGAAAAAAGCAGAGTCAAGTGCTACTAAACCGGGTTCCTGCGTTGTTGGAGCCAAAGTGTTTTTTGTTAGTCGGCAATAACACTACAATATATGCCAGGTAGTACGAAAATTTTTAAGGACGATTGGAAGGGCCTCTGTCATATTCACATATTTTTTATTCATCTAAATGGCTTATACTGCTAGTCTAATACTAGTCCGTAAAGAAATTAAAAATATTTGTATAACACAACGAACAATGTAAAATATACTTTGCAAAAATTATATCGCAATTACATATGCACAGTATTAATTTTTGATAAATATTCTTACTGGCAAAGTTAACATCGATATACAAAAAAAACATATTTTTATTCAAATGTTTTCTGTTATTATTTTTGAATAGATTATTAATAACTGAAGTTTTGACATGGATGTTAATGACCAGAAGTTTGTAATGGTATATGGAACAATTTCTGGGATTGTTGGGATTTGTTGGGACAAAAATTTTTGCGAGTGCAAAAATCTGGAAGCAATCAGCGTAGGGCAGCGAGTATTTTTACTTTCAGGGACAAGAAAATGGCAAAAATGGGATTCTCTGATGGCAATAGCGATCAGTAGCAAAGACTAAATGCGCTTTGTATTAAAGCTTATAGGCGGTCATCCAGCTTGGAAAGATAATTGGATCGGCGGGCTAAGGCATTCCTGCACACATTAGTAATGGGGCATCACAGGCACAAAATAAACCTAAGACAGCAGAGACAGATGTGGGCAATTTTTTTTACAAATCGAACAATAAAAGAATGGAAAATGGGGCCCATTGCCTGCAAAAAAACCTTTTGAAATCCTTTCCTCATAGCGTACAACAATTTAGGAAATTAATTTTAGGGTATTACTATATACATGAGGAATTAGCTGACAATAGTAGGTTATAGAGCGATGCGTCGAGTTATATATTGTGCAAGTGCAGAGTGTCGTGAAGTGTACAACAGAGAAATAATGTAAGAAGTGATTAAAGGGTCATAGTGAAAAGTGTAATGAAGTTGGAAGTGAAGTGAAGTTGGCAGTTGAACAGGAAAATCAGCGCGGAGTTTGATTATGTTCCTTTTTCTTTTTTTAAAGGGTAATTTTAAATGTTTTAATGAATTATGACAGTTTGATATCATTATTCATTTTATTAATTAATGCTTAGTTTTATTATAATTATTACATTATTAATTTTATTATTATTATTAGATAATTTGCATGTTAGGCTGTTAATTGCCATGTATTTTATTTATGTAATTAGCTGCCACCGGTTTTTAATGCCGCATTTGCAGTTCAAATAAATATTTATTGCTTCTTATGATCGTCATAATAAAAAGAGACATGCCTTTGAAATGACCTCGTTTTCATTATAATGCCTAGCAGAAAACATGTAAATCAAAATCAATCTTCTTTACTATTACAAATATATTTTTTTATTAAATTGGATAATGATCTTATTGTGTTAAAAAATTGTCCACGTAGTAATGCTACTATTTTGTTCAAACTTTTCCTTTATTCTTTGAATAGGTTCCACTGGAAATGAAGGTTTGAAGATGAAATGTGAATGATTATTGTTATTATTATTAGCCAACTAGAACCCCATTTACGGGTAGGGGAACTCGTGCCTTTTGCAGGAAATACAAAATGAAGTGATAGGGTAATGATGAGGGGTGAAAGGACTAGGAACGATGGTCATGCGGTGGCTAGTGGTGTTGTTGGGATCATCACGGCATTTTTTAACCATCCCAGCGTTTCGTCCTTAATGACCGAGGCAAACAACAAAACTTCGTCAGGCATGGCCGGCCTGGGGATCGGACAGCGAACCTGATTGCGAAGTGAGATCGCTCACAAACTGAGCTTACTTCGCAGAGTGAAGGGAAATATACATCAACTAAATGTATGAGGGAAGTAAAAGGATTGCCTGGTCAGATGGCGGACGATCGTAAAAGTATGAAATATAACGAGTAAGTAGAGAAGTACGTACGAGACGGATGTTTCTAAAAACAGTCAGAAAGGAAAACGGCGAGTCAGATCATTAAAGGAGCTATTACAACTTAAAAGGCCTGAGTAAACAAGCGACGTCGAAGAACGTGTGGCCAGAAGGCTAGAGAGAGAGAACTCCTTGTTAGGCAAATGGTCGATTTGGATGGAATCGCGCTGAAGGCTGTGCAAGTGAGAAGCTCGCGCCAGAATGGAGTGGGAGACTCGGGCGGAGACCCTGCAGAGGGGGACGGCACCCAATGCCATTATCCATAATTTAAATCTTTAGACTGTAAGCCCCCTAAGCCTGACCAAGAAGCCAAATAAAACGTTCAAAAATCGCAAGTCATCCCAAATAAATCCTTAGATCCATACCCCGCACGCTCGCTTTGTTTATTCCAACAAGCAAATTACGCAGAATTAAACATCAAAACTATATCGCCTATCTCTCTAATAACTTTTTTTATTCGAACCTGGCAAATGATCAACAAAGGCAGAAATCGGGAACTGGGTAAACATACTGGGAACGTCAAACTGAGTAGAAAACAGATATCATGCATTATTGAAATATTTAGAAATATAGAAATTAAATGAATTGAGAATTCTGCGAGTCCCTCGTCAGTTGTAGTAGTAAATGTGTTAGTAATAAACTCAGATTAAAGATTGTAAGCACAAATAGATGCAAATGTAGAGTTGACATTAACTGAACATTGCAATTTCATCGCAGATATAAATAAATATATAAGAAAAAGACGTGACGGCTGTGGGGGACAAATAGTTTGACGTCGAACACAACGTGTGGATGGCAGACACCGTCGCTCCCTTTCCTCGGACGCTATGGTGTGTGAGAGGAAAGCAAGGGCGACAACTGTGCACGAGAGGTCAGGGTTTGCATTTAACTGAGAGCCCACGGACGCGCGCGCCGAACCTCCTTCCTCTCTTTTGTTCAACCCTTCCTTACACGTCCTTACATCGTTACACTAACCACACACCGTCGGGGAAACCAGTCAGAACCTTACAGCGGGGCGATGTTCTCCAGAAAGATCTTTGGAAGATCCTAGAACAACTTCCGCAGCCCGAGTCCAGGTCTGCGTCTGTTTTTCGTCTTCCAGTGGAGGAAGTACAGCCACAACATGCCAGGAATAGACCTCGTTTCTCCTCCGAAATAGGTCTGAAGGGACAGGCGGGCGTGGATAATTTGGGAAGAGAACGGGCTACTCAAGGTGTGGGACAGAAGCGGCGGAACTGGAGGGTTGTGGGTTGGGGCGAAAGGCGTGGATGGCACGCGTCGGCGAGGGAAGCAGGAGGGACGTCCTCTCCGATTTCCGTCTCAATAGAGGCGCTCACGTTGCGCGCAGTAAGCAGGAAGACGAGCGCTCGAGTGCGGGCGGCGGGGTGAGGGAGGGGAAGGTTTTGGGCGCTGGCGAGCGCCCTTTGGCCAGAGGGAAACGTAAGAGAGGCCGAAGCGAGGGCGGGTCGCTGGCGCGGGAAAAAAGTTAATGTGAAGGGATTCTAGAAGCAACATGAAGAATGTACTAAATGTGTGTTGAGATGGAACAAATACAAGATGTAGATGAAAGGCCTGACAATATTTATAGTTAGCAAATGTTTAGCGCAGTAATTAAAATAGAAAGCATAATTTGAAAAATGCAAGCGTTTCTGTCAGATTAGTCAAGTGACGTGGGGCAAACATACTTTTGTGCAGAAGTAATGTCACAGCAATCAGAGGAGTGGATAAAATCTCGAAAGAGAAAGCTGACAAAAGAAAGGAACAGACGCAGACAGAGAGGGTGAAGGAAGGGTGAAAAGGGAAATGTGAGTGGAAGGTGGAAGAGTCGACGCCAACCTGGAACTTTCGCTTGGGAGGTTTCGTACGAGCTTCTTCGGAAGAAACCTGCAAACAAGGCAAGAACACAGTTGAAGGATACTAACGGGTCTACAACAAGTGTAGTAGTGTAGCGCGTGTGCGTAGTGTGTACGGGGGAGGCTAGGGGAAAGAGAGGGAAAAGGAATAAAGCGTGTGTTAGTGTAGCTGCATCGGCATTCGCGTGGGTATAACGAAAAAAACACGAAAACTACACTCGAATCTCGGTGGTCTTCAGCAGGCCCCTACTCACGAAGCTTACCAGAGCGCGACTCGCACGAGTGGACGTGAAGTCCCAGGGGAAGTTAGAAGGGGTTTTCGGATAAGGTGGAAATAACTGAAGCCCACTACCGAATTGGGAAAAAAATGGAAAAAACTTATATCCCGTAAGTAAAAATTCTTAATTTCCTTGAAAAATTTCAACCGTTTATCCAAAGTACCAAAAACCTTTTTTTCCCACTCCCTTTTTTCCGAAAAACGAGACATTCAATGGTGCAAACTAGACTCAATCCGACTATTAGTTTTGAAATTTAAACTCTTGAAAACAATGAAGCCCAAACCCCGAAATTTTGGGCAAAAAAATGGGACAGAACTTAATTTCGTAACAATATATCTGAAAATCTACGTTTATACAGTTACAACTCTCGACGAGAATTTTAATGTGCAACCAGATGTCAATCCAAACTATTAGTTTTCGAAAATTAAACGCTTGAAACAATGAAGCCATGAGCCACGAGCGCACAGAGAAAGGGGTGTTATTTACGGCGGATAAAGGGAATTGAAAGAGTGAAAGTTCGACGGGCAAGCAAACCGGATGGAATGACCCATCGTGGTCCGGCGACTTCTGAAAATCCAGGTCACTTACAGGAGGCGGATGCCGACGGCCAAGACGGGAGGCTTCTCATTGGTTGGTTTACGTTGCCTTGCTTTTCCCCTCTTCTTCCCTGCTTCGTATCAAACAGTCCTATTAATTTTAAGACCCTCAGTAAGTATCATTTCCGTTCACATTATACTCAAGAACATACGTATCTGTCGCAAAGTATTAGCTATCGAAGACAGTTTGAGGCCCCGAGTATAATCGACAAGAAGCTAATTACTTCCAAACGTCAACAATTACTTTGTTCAAGAAAAATTAAACTAAATTGTATGATTCTAAGATTTTTTTTATAAATTTTTAAATGAATGGTCGCGTCAAAAACACTCCGTGACCAAGCTATCATGCGCAAGTGTTCATTCACTATTTAAAAGAGACACACAGGATGCAGTGTGGAGCCGAAAATAACTAGCCTGGAGAAAGTCGGCCTTCTGGAGAGGAGCGGGGGCTGCAGATCACGGAAGGCGAGGGTGAAGGGTGGTGTTGGCGAGGGACGGGCGAGGGGCTGGGCGAGGGGCAGCCGCAGGGGCGGGGGGCGAGGGGCGGGGCGAAAGGGGCGGGCGAGGGGCGGGGCGAGGGGCGGGGCGGGGGCTGGGCGAAGGGCTGGGCGAAGGGCGGGGCGAGGGGCTGGGCGAGGGGCGGGGCGAGGGCGGGGAGCAAGGCGGCGTGCGCGGAGTGTCGCCGGGGCCGCGCGAGCGAAGGTCGCGTGAAAAGGAGGGCTGCGGGGCCCATGGCCGCGGGCATCCGCCTCTTCGCAGTATTAGCGGCGGCACAAGCCCCACGCCCCACGGGGGCCATTCGCCCGCGGGGGGGCCCCCCCCTGCCGTCTCCCAAAGGGCGGCACGCGGGTATCCCACGCAATACAAGTCGGCCCGAGCTTTCAATCAATGCAATATAATTTGATTTCACAAAATTAATTTCGACGGCAGAAGCAGATTTCATTTATTAATTCATTTGCTCATTGATCCAACACGCTTATTTGTACACAATATCGATGCACAGACGAAAACGGAGTTGCTTCGAAAGCCCGTACAGTGCTTCCAGGGGTTTGGGTTTCGCTCCCTCGGCGACACACGGCGGTCGCGCTGCCAATTATTTCACTATAATAGAATATTTAATTTTGCTACCTAGGAATACATAGAATTTTTTCTGGTGTAGCGTTTTCTAGATAGTACTAAAATAACCACAAGAACATAAATATTTACATATACTCAAGTCAATTTTTAAAATCAATGTTATTAACCCGCATGATACTCAAGCTGACTAATCATAAAAAACATAATAATCTACAAAATAATTTTAATACTAATAATTCAAAAATGTTAACATACAAGTCGTCTATGACTATAAAGTCGTCTCAGGATGTGATGAATTTACAAATATTCACGTGAATTTCCCACATTCACTCTCACGAATATGTCCCCGATCGTCAAGATAGCAGATGTCATTTCTCTAACATGCTTATTACGTATAGCATCGAAGATTCCAGGGAAAGAGAACCTGGAGGATGCAAAATCCACATCATCGACAGCCAACGCTTCCAGTGATAAATTGCTGTGTGTCTTTTGCTCAGAGACAACGCGAATATCTTCACTCGCGTTCTGTGACGCGATTCGCCCTATGCTGCGGCCAGAAAGTGGGAACATGCCATTTATTACACGTCCTTAACAAGAAAAAAATGGCTGATTAACTGACTTAATTTTTCAAGCAGAACTTTCATTCGATTGTAGCGGCATGACATTCACTAGATAATATGCCAAGTAAATACGCAAAAACTTTTCACTGGAAGTGATATCAAAAGGAAGGATACGAAGCCAAGTACGTACGTTGGAAAGAAATGAGCACACTTACTATGCTGAAGCGTCTGCTTCCGCCCTGACTGCGTCAACCGCTTTGCGACAGAGCCCATATCACTGCGATCGACAATCGATTGTCATCCGAAGGCCATGCATCAGACTTAATCTTTCAAAGACTGCTCGTCTAAGTTAAGCTCAAATAGAAGGACAACGCGCGGTCGGGCATAACTAGGCCACAGGATCATTCCAGGTTGGGGGTTACAATTCCTTTCAACGCTTTAACAAGAATTAATCTGCATATTTACGTTGCTCATTGCTCGCGGTCACGTTTCTCATCCACCACGGACCGGCGCTGGCGTCGCCCACGGCCAGCAGAATGTTCAAAGCATGCGAGGTATCCCGTAGCAAAGTCTTCGCAGCATTGAAAGGTCGTAACTCGCCAACAGTGGATTTAAAGAGGCAACGACCGCCACAATTTTTAAATTAATACTTACCATTTTGATAGTTAATTAATCCTACAGACATTTTATTACAGTATGAAATTATATAACGAGAATTGTCACAAAATGTTACAATTTTATATCGCAGCAATATTTTTTGTTTACATATTTTATTTACGTATATAACTATGCAATAACTAAAAAATCTACGAGAATCAACGATCACGTTCGGAGATTAAGCATCGCGGATAAATATTATTATTATTAATAATAATAATACGAGTAATAATATTAAATTCTAAGTTTCTAAGTGTTGTATTTTAAACTTCCTGAATGATTGTTTGTTGAGTTTCAATAAGAAGTATTAGGGGAAGTTGCCAAAGGTCTTTACTACTACAAAGAAATTCTGGGGAGATTTTTTAGATTTCATTATTTTTCTACCAGAAAATCCAATGGAGGTGGACAACATCAAATGGCATTTAACAGATAAGCGGTTCGCTGTAGCACTTTTTATTCGCTCGCAACGAGTGCAGCGAGACGAGGGACAAGACAGGGAACACGCGGCTAATCGGCGGCGGGTGATGGATCGCAGCGCGGGCGGGCGGGGCCGGGGCGGGGCGGGCGGGGCGGGCGGGCGGGCGGGCCGGGGGGGCCGGGCGGAGCGGGCGGGGCGGGCGGAGCCGGGCGGGGCCGGGCGGAGCGGGCGGGCCGGGCGGGCGGGCGGGGCCCGGGCGGGCCGGGCGGGGCGGCGGCGGCGGGGCCGCGGGGCGGGCGGGGCGGGCGGGGCCGGGCGGGGCCGGGCGGGGCCGGGCGGGGCCGGGCGGGGGCCGGGCGGCCGGGCGGGGCCGGGCGGGGCCGGGCGGGCCGGGCGGGGCCGGGCGGGGCCGGGCGGGGCCGGCGGGGCGGGCGGGGCCCGGGCGGGGCCGGGCGGGGCCGGCGGGGCCGGGCGGGGCGGGCGGGGCCGGGTGGGGCCGGGCGGGCGCGGGCGGGGCCGGGCGGGGGCCGGGCGGGGCGGGCGGGGCCGGGCGGGGCCGGGGGGGCCGGGCGGGCCGGGCGGGCCGGGCGGGGCGGGCGGGGCGGGGCGGGGCGGCGGGCCGGGCGGGGCGGGCGGGCCGGGCGGGGCGGGCGGCCGGTCGGGGCCGGGCGGGGCCGGGCGGGCCGGGCGCGGGCCGGGCGGGCCGATGGCGGGGCCGGGGGGCCGGGCGGGGCCGGGCGGGGCCGGGCGGGGCCGGGCGGGGCCGGCGGGCGGGGCGGGGCGGGGCGGGGCCGGGCGGGGCCGGGCGGGCCGGGCGGGGCCGGGCGGGCCGGGGGCCGGGCGGGGCCGGGCGGGCCGGGCGGGGCCGGGCGGGGCCGGGCGGGGCCGGGCGGGGCCGGGGCGGGCCGGGCGGGCCGGGCGGGGCCGGGGCGGGGCGCGGCGGGGCCGGGCGGGGCGGGCGGGGCGGGCGGGCCGGCGGGACGGGCGGGGCCGGCGGGGCGGGCGGGGCGGGCGGGCCGGGCGGGGCCGGGCGGGCCGGCGGGGCCGGGCGGGGCGGGCGGGCGGGCGGGGGCGGGCGGGCCGGGCGGGGCCGGGGGGCGGGGGCCGGCGGGCCGGGCGGGGCCCGGCGGGGCCGGGCGGGGCCGGGGCGGGGCGGGCGGGGCCGGGCGGGGGCCCGGGCGGGGCCGGGCGGGGCCGGCGGGGCCGGGAGGGGCCGGGAGGGCCCTGGGAAGGGGCGGGCGGGGCGGGCGGGGGGCCGGGCGGGGCCGGGCGGGGCCGGGCGGGGCCGGCGGGTTCGGGCGGGGTGGGGCGGGGTCGGGCGGGGCTGGGCTTTGAGTAGCGTGGTGACGGTGACAAGATTGATTCATTGATTGTTAGTGATGTCGGGCCACGCGCACTGGGCTAACGGTCTTAGTCCCATATGTCTGTTGGTGGTCGATTTTGTTCGGGCGCTTGGCTGTGGTCTCCCGCTGGACGGTGAAATCCTGCGCGACCTACCGTCGACAAGGGGTTTTCCTCAACCAGGTACCTCCACAACAGCACGCCGCGCAACTAGGACAAGCTTCTCTCCACCCCTCCCTACGTGGTTTGTAGTGTAGTGCACGTAAGTGTAAGGGTGGTGTAAAGTTGAGGTGAGGGATAGGAGAACGGATAGGGAGGGATGGTGTTAAGGCCGGGGCTAAGAACGGGGCAATGGCGGGGAATGGGAACGGGCCGGCACGCGAGCGGCACAAGAGCGGACATGGGACGCTGGGTTTGAGAAGGAGATTGGTGAAACGACGAGACGTCGCAGCAGCGCGGAGAGGGGCAGGGGAGGCAGCTCCCGCACCCAAGGCGCCAGGGGAGCGGGGAGGGAGGGGGCGTTTGGATTACGCACGAGTTACGGCGACAGCTGCGGTGCTAAGCTCCCCCCATCGCAGAGTTCGTGGCTGCGGCGGCGAGGCGCTGATGACGCGCGACAGCATCGGCCGAATGCAGAACCCCCCGC
>BOPP01000265.1:591335-641336 GCA_017312745.1 Gryllus bimaculatus
TTCCGCCTCCTTCCCTTCCTGCCCCTCCCCCGTCACCATTCCCCACGAGCCCCCGCGCCGCCCGCGCTTCGCAGCCGCCTCTCCAGAGCTGCTTGTCCGCGCCCTGTGCGCCGCGTCCGCCGCAGCGATCGCAGCAGCCCCACTTCGCGGCGGCCGAGGGGCAAATACTTGCACGGCCGCGTTTCAATTTGCCATTGGGAACGACATTTATTATTTGAAGTATTCGGGCGCTACAACGAAGGTTCACTTTCAATTTTTTTTCATACAATTATCGCGATGTATTAATTGGTATAGAAAATCGTATTTACATCATTCATAAATCATTGAACTAAAGAAAGATGGTTATTTGTATGTCACATCAAATGACATGACGTGAACAGCAGAAGCATAAATAACATGAAAAATAGCCGTCAAGTAGGCGTATAGAAGAAAAGGGCGAGAAAGAATAACTGAAATACAATATCCCAGAAATACAAGGTTCTTCAGATATAGTGAAGAATTCTCAAAAAATTTTAAAAAATCATTCTAGAGATTCCCATACGTCTGTATAATCTGCTATCTGATGATTTAAAAATAATTTGTCGTCAATCCACATTTCAGTGTGTATAATTGTTTTCAGAAACTTCATAGTAAATGGTTGAAAAGAAAAAGGAATATAAAATGACCTTTTTATTCAATTATATATGACTTGATATTTTTTTTAATGTTAAGTGTATTAGTGAGTAATGTGTTCATTAGATAACTATCATATAAAAACGTTTTGCGTGATCAATAGTTTTCGATAGCTCGCAGGATTTTCAAAGAGATAAGAAAAACGATATATTCACGTATTTAATAAAATCGACAAGTTATACTTTTTCACCAATTTCTTATTCTTATTGAAAATATTTGGAGTAAATGGCATTAGTTAGTGCTGGTAATGCAATATAGCACATATTGTATAATACATTGTACATCAAAATATATTATACATTAATTTCATTTTCCAGAATTGCGATTCTCAGAATAATCATTGAGTACCAACGCACTAATAGAAACTGCGCAGTTTTACGTAATACTCATTTCTATTTCCGGAAACCTGATTTAATTCAGCAAAATATGTTTATGAGAAAAACGTTTTAATTTCACGAACTGAAATTTTAATTAAATTTTACGCCTTCATTTTTCCTCGAAATTCCGCTTAATGTGCAATTTTGAATGCATTTTACCATTTCGTGTCAGTTATTTCTGGTATCCTTTAATGTACTCCTATTAATTAGTTAAATAAATTATTGACTAAAGCAGGCCTGACCAAGGTTCGCGCTCACCTTTCTGAATCGCACCTACAGTCGTGCAAACGCTACAAGCATCGGCTTCTTCTAGCTCCTCAGCGAAATTAAATGTCTGGGAGGAAAATGTCTGGATAGAAAGACCAATGTGGTGATCGCAGGGTCGAAATTTAGCCACAAGTTCGGTCGGCCGACGTCCGACGTATGCGACCGATGTGCGCGATTCGTTCAAGCACATGCTACTAAGTGCAAATGGGCACATTGAACCCGAGCGACCTCTTCCGACGGCGTCCGGAAACTCCCTGTCGGGCGAAGTTCTGTTTCGTTTCGTTTTGTCGGTTCCTTTCGCCCGAAACCAGCTGGAGAGTCAACGCCATGTGCAATGCCAATACCTTCAGCGCATGAAGATGGTTTTAATTGTGTTATTGGTTTTTACATAAAGATTATTTGCATTTCTTTGTCTAAAATTCATTACATTTATAAATTATATTTTTGAATGTACTTGACTCGAAGATATTAACATTTAATTGACGTTATAAAAAGTAAAACGGATAACGCTAATTTATCTTCACAATCGGGCTAAGGGCTAATATCAGAAAATACTCAAGCCCTTATGAAAAGTTTAAATCTCCGCACTCAGAGAATAATACAACTTTAATCAAACCATAGACACTAAAGCACGAAATATTTTCACATTGAAAAAAAATCAATATATGGAGCCCTGTTAACTCTAAGTACATAATTCTCCCTCCATATGTTAAATATCTATTTTTTCAAGGTTCAGCATGGTTGTCATAAATGGTTGTCATACATGGTTGTCATACATGGTTGCCATACATGGTTGTCATGTTTAATCGAAAACATTAAAAAACACCGCAACTTCTCGTTGCCAAAATTGTTTACTCTGTTATGACAAGAGAGCAAACGAATAAATGTTTATTCCCTTCCGCGAGAGCGACATTTTCGCTCCTGGAAAAAAAACACGGTGAAGTTGACAGGGCGGAAGTGACGTCGAGAGCGGTGCGGCGAGAGCCTACTTGATATGCGGCGCGATCCCGCAGCACCGGAGATGACAGTGAGAGTGAAGAAGGGCGAGGAAGAGGCTGCACTCTTTGCCTTCTCCGTATGCGCCACGGGAGTCTCGCCTTTAACTTCACAGTGATTCGGAACAGGATAACAGGATATTACCATGAACCTAGCGTCATTAATTGCACACGTTTTGTTCTGCTCATTTTGTGAGTGAGGGAGAAGAAAGGAAGGGACAGAAGGTTGTTATTTCGTCATCCATACTATAAATCCAAATTTGCAGTTCATTTACCGAAGCAAACATGTTTTATCTTTCATGGGAATGAGAGTAGATTATTTTAACTTATTGTCAACCAGACACCTTAGAGTCATCACACAATTCAACTATGTAGTGTAAAACTGACGACACATGTTTCTGCAGTTCAAGAAAACGGTCGTATTATTATTACTTGATGATATCTCACGAAAATTTTAAATGTTTTTTGATAATAAATAAATTAAGTATGTATCTTTTCCACACTCGAAATTTAGAGATCTGAGTTATCAAGTTCTAGGGACCCCAGATACGGGTTTCCTAATAGATAACCGCAATTGCACAGGCCGATGGTGGCTGATTTTTGCTACAAGCTACATAGCTAGAGCCGTTAAAGCGTTTAGCCGCTCTCTAGAAAAGATGTCTAGCAGGCGACTGCCTAATCTAATCGATAGTCTTCTGTAGTTTCTTCGATCAATATAAGGTGAATGCCTGAGCAGTATTCTATCAAACTGGTCACGGAGTGCGCACAATCTACGCTTTCTCATCTTTGTCCATTTTCTCCCTGCACATAAATACACACATAGACACTCCATCTCACTCACGCTACAATACCCCATCCAGTGGTGCCCAACACTAGAGGAGACTAGGAGGGAGATACCCCGCAAGGTGACATGTAGGTTGGCGCCACATCTCACATTCCAGCCGGGGAAACACAACGCTGCCCCCGAGTACTGCCGCATGCACTGTAATTATGGCACGATCAACTATGACCATAGAAGTTCAGACGCCCGGAGTCAAAACATAAACAATCAATATTCACGATCTGCCCCCACCACAGAAGTTAGCACGTATTGTAATGAACCGCGGCTGATTTGAATGGGGTTTTATTAACGAAGTTCTGGATATAACGTCTATGATACAGAATGATGTCTCATCTACGATTCGTAAGTAGTTGCAAGCTGTCTCCGACAAATGAAAGCGTAGGAGCTGGAGTCAGTAGGTTGTTTGCTGGCCGAGAAACGCCCTGGACACAATCGCCATGTGCAAGACATATTGATGGCCTAAACGTTCGCAAAAGTGGTATGTCGCGGCGTATCAGTTGAACAGGAATCTAGCGCTATGAGTTCCAATTTTACTATATTCATGTGTCATGCAGTATGCAGGACATCCAGAATATTGTGTCGATGACCGGTGATACCCGATTTCGCCAGAATGTGTTGAAGTGTATTATTGAAGAAAATCTTACAAAAGCTTTTGCAACGGTCCGCTAACAGAACGTCGACATACATTACGTGCGTCCTACAGAACTCTCCCTTAGAACAGTTATTGTATTTGTTTCATTAACGAACATTAGTCTAGACATACACGTATGCTTATAGTATTATTCCTACTTTTCATATGCTGAGGAGTCACCTCAACAAGTTTAGTACAACAATCGTAATGACCTATTTATAAATCGAAATCATTCCGTATTGCCCGGTTTGAATGTAGTGACTTTTGGGAAATATAATCTGGGATGGTATTGAAGCTCCCGATTGGACGAGAGTGTCGCCCTCTCCTTGCAGCTCCCGACCTTCGGAAGTCGCTGTACTTAAATCGGAGAACAAGTGAACCCGCACGAGAGAACGTGTGGGGGTGTGGTACTCACTGGGCGCGTAGGACGGGCCTCGCTCCTTGACGCGCAGGCAGCTGGTATAGAAGGCGCCCAGCTTCTGGTAGGGGCTGATGGTGCTGGCCAGGCTCAGCTGGTCTGCAAGCACAAGCGCCACCACTCAGTGCCACCGAGCGAAGGCGATTTACGCAACGCCGCTGATATAACAAATATTACTACTTAAAAAATGAAAGT
Source organism: Gryllus bimaculatus (assembly GCA_017312745.1). Taxonomy (NCBI): domain Eukaryota; kingdom Metazoa; phylum Arthropoda; class Insecta; order Orthoptera; family Gryllidae; genus Gryllus; species Gryllus bimaculatus. The sequence goes on from BOPP01000265.1 coordinate 595,732, forward strand.
TGCAAAAGAAAAAAATTATTAAATACATTTACATTTACAGATTTCACAATGACTGATAGGCACCTAAAAATACATTTAACAACTACAGTAGACAATTAAATATTTACATTATATAACACGTTTAATTGTTATATAATAATTACATTATTTTACACAAATATTTTTAAGTCGTTCGGATGGCTGAGATCGTTAAGACCTTAGCGATCTCGAACTGAAGGATCGCGGGTTTAAGCCCCGCCTCGGACATATTTGTATTTGTGTTTGTCCTTCCACCCCCTATCATCACAATAGCATGCCATATTCACAGTTACCATAACGTTCAATCCAAGAGTGATCGCTAATGACCTAAATGTTGATGCGACCTTAAATAACAAAAAAAATTAAATGATTAAATATTTGTAACATAGCCTTTGTAAACACTCAAAAACTTTCTAGCTGGTAATAAATATCATTTAATGTATTAAATAGTTGCAATACTTTAATTTTCAAATAATAATAATAACAATAATAATAATAATAATAATAATAATAATAATAATAATAATAATAATAATAATAATTGAAGGCTGAAAAAGTCTGAGCCTACGGGAAAAAACATCTGAGCACTATGCAAAAGGCCACTTTATTACGTACGGCAAACATCGGCCAACAAACCAGAAAGATTTTGTGCCTTGAATGCGGTGGATGAAAATCCAAGGAAATAAAGACCACCAAAACCATCATTAATGAAGGACTACACTAACGTTTATTAAAACTCTGTATGAGGAAACACTTCATGGTAGCAACCCCATACTTTTGTAGGCAAGTTGAGCTTTGAGCAGGAATGCTCCGACATTTCTTGAGAAGTAGAGGAGTAATAAACAATAATAATAAATAATAATGTAATAATAATAATATTAAGAAGAAGAAGAAGAAATCTACGCCGGGTAGCCGAGAACGCTAAGGCAGTAGTGCCGTAGCGGTCTTGACCCGAAGGATCGAGTGTTTGAGTCCCACCTCGGGCATGGTTGTGATTGTCCGTGTCATCCTTCATCATCACTGTCATTTCAACTCATCCCATAGAGCTAACAACACCGGGTGTGAAAACGGATTCAGCATGAAAACGCTGATCCCCCTCATAAACGTCACGTACACCTGCCCTCGATAACAATAACTGAGCCACAGTGGGTTTGCACGTTTGCGTGGTCCAAGAATGGCCAATTCGCGACTAAATAATAATAATAATAATAATAATAATAATAATAATAATAATAATAATAATAATTGTTATTATTATTATAGTTATTATTATTATTGATATTATTATTGTTATTATTATTATTATAATCTACAATGTTTAAAATGAATTAATTTATTTTCAAAATAACAGTATCAATTAGAAAAAATATTGTTTGGATATTAGGAAAAAATACGTTAAATTGTCGAGAAACTTAACTGATTACAATCTGAAACCCAACTGGTGAACACTGCATTCGCTCTTTGGATGCTCGGAAACTGAGTGATATACGAGTTAGAGAGGTGTAGATCAATGAATAAAAAATTCAATAATTTTAAAAGCGACAAAGATTTTAAAATTTATAAATTGTAAATGAAGTAAAAAGAAATTCAAAAAGTATTAAACTTACATTCTATTAAATCTCATATATAAACCCTGTTTGCAAAATAGTATGTTCTAAAGCGGGGTTGACCAACTGGCGGCCTGCGGTGCCATTTAATGTGTTCCGGAAAAGATTATTAGACAAATGTTTAAGCCTCTTTCGTCCATGTCGGGCTAGCGCACGCGCCCTGTAGGAATCAACATTCACTTTGATAGAATGCTTGTCTTGTCAATTCAGAAATATAATCCCGAAGTGTTTAACTGCGGTATGCAGTGTAGAGTCTGATATCACGCGCAGTTCAATTTCCCCCGCCCTCATTTCAGGGTTATCAACCGCCCGGGTTATCAACAATATGGAGTCACGTGTGGGTAGTAATGAAAATAAGGCCCATAAGCGATGGTGTAACGGTTAGCGTACTGGACTGTTGTACCCAAGTTGGCGGGTTCAAACCCGATCGAAGCCGTGGATTTTTAAGGACGAAAAAATCCTTCTTACGCCTTCCTTCGGAGGGGAAGTAAAGCCGGCTGTCCCATGTTCGTAGATTTACTTGCATGTAAAAGATCCTCAAGCCTAAATGACGCCTCTGAGCTAAATTCAAATCGCCTGTTTCTCGCCCAAGAAATACCTCCTTCCTCTCCTAGTTGGTGAAAGGAGCGTAGCGAAATTTGCGTGGTCAGACGGAAGAGCGGGCCTGATGGCCCGAGTCTCACTTCAAAGCATATAAAAGATTATAGACATATTAACACATTCAATTCAAAGCATATTAAAGATTTAAGAAGTTGTGGCCCTTGAGGCTTTGGAAGTTGGACACCCCTGTTCTAGAGACATAAATATTTTATTAGATCTCCCAAAATTAATTATTTGTTTTCGTAGCAGGATAAGAATGGTTGTAACATTTACATCGTGCAGCAGATACTTAGTTGAGGACGGGAACCTTTAACATCCGATCAACACAGAGTACAGAATTTACAGTATTTACAGTTCTTAGGTAGTTTGTAGTATTAGTATCATACTAATATCTACGTATTGATCAATGCTGCATATCTACATTCAATTATCAAAAGTAATTTAAAATGCGCTCACATGTAGTTTTCCCATCTCGGAGATTCATCCATATTCATTAGTCTCTCTCATACAGCTGAAACGAATGGAAACCCGTAATTTTTATAAGTCGTTCGATTAAATCTTGCGTTTATACTCGTATGACACGAGAGTATAACGTAAAAGGGAAAACAATGTCTCTACAAATCACTATTAGACGAATTTGAATCTTGCAGACTATTTTCATTATATATATATATATATATATATATATATATATTTATTTATGGAATATTGCTCGCGAAAATGAATGTACCTCGAGTAATGAACAAAGATAAGTGCAATATAATTTTTGAATTTACTTTCGTTTCGCTCCCCTTTTTATGCCTCTCCCCAACCATCAAGCCCCTGCCGTATGAACAGTTGCAGCGGTGTGTGAAGGTAATCGGATATCCGCTACGCATTTCAAATCTTCAAAATTTGATCTTGTAAGTTATCATCCCTTATATGTTTAAGCTTACGGAATGTGTGAACGTATGTATGTATTAGTTCGCCAATAGAAATATGAAGGCAAGAATGACCTTGAGCTTCAAGTTACAATGGTGGCTGATTTTCGACATCAGACTCTCCTAGTCATGGGCATAACTTAGGAATGGCAAAGGGGGTTGGCAGTTTCGGTGGTCTCTTTCAAAAGCTTAAAACTTTTCTATAACCATCGAATAAGGAAGAGGCTTTCAAATGAAAACCTTAAACGCGGCATAGAATTTCGAAAAGTTCGTATATTTTTTTTCAGGTGACAGTGGTTGTCCATGAGATTCAGAGAGTGAATGGTGGTAGAGTGATGATACAATGCAGGAGAAGGGAGTAGCATTCCCAACATGATGGATGCTCCGCTGTGAACATGCACCGGGATAGAGCAGCGAGCTAATAAATCTCAACGACAAAGAAATGACATATACAACTACAAAATGAAACCAGCCGAGAGAACTGTGTAGGTACCTACATATATTGATGAAAATACTTTTTCAACGCGTCCTGCGCGAAACGCGGTTTCTCGTGCTCGTTTTCCGTGTGCGAAACATCGCAAAGCGTGTGCGACACATTTGTGCACATTCGCAATTGTCTTTCGTCTTGACGAGTCTTTGTTTATCATTTACAAACAAGAGTGTTACGACACTGTCTGGAATCCATTTACCTTTGAAGAAGTAAATTAGATCCAGTTAGTTGATATTTAATTTACATTTCTTTACTAAATACGTTCCGTTTCGTTCAGGGCATGTCAAAAAGGAGTATATGCAACACGGGCGCGAGGTGATCGTCTCGTCTCTTTGTCGTTCTGGCTACGCTCGGAGGACGAAGTGGACTCGTGCGTGAATCACCTGTTTCGCGCCCTTGTTACGTAAACTACTATTTCCACTCCCCACACAAATGATATTGCACCGTGAGGAGCTTCTCTTTGCCGTTCGGGTGCTCGCGTGGCCCACATCCAGCGGTCGAGCGCATCCACAGCGTCAGAGGCAGGCGATCGAACCGGGGCGCTTCGCCGCTCGCCTCGCCTCGCCTCGCCTCGCCTCGCCTCGCCTCGCCTCGCCTCGCCTCGCCTCGCCTCGCCTCGCCGAGTCCGATGCGCAGCGACCGGCGCGCGTTGCACGGGCGGAGGAGGGCACCCTGCCTCTTCCTCCTCCTCCTTTCCCTCTCCCATCCTCCGCCCTCCCCCCTGCCTCCACACCCTTCCTCAGTTCAACCACTCCTCCATCTCTCCCCGACGGGTGCGTCTCCCTCTTCCCGACCCCTGTCCCTTCCTTCCCTCCCCGCTCTCTTCCTCCTCTCCATTTCCTTCCAATCTCTCTACTCTGCTTTACTACACCTCCTCTCCATCACCCTAGCTTTTGTTCTGTTCTGTTCTTTTTTTACGATCACCTTAAATGCCTTCCTTTTTATTCCTCTTATGTTCCAATCCTAGGCACGACCATATGTTTTCTTCCTATTCCCTATCCATCGTTTCTACCTTCCTCTTACTCTCTACGCCACTTCCACCCTCTCCTTTATCTTCCAAGCTCACATCTGCCGATTCACTTCTATCGCATCCCCTTCTCTCCTATCGCTTGTGCTTGTGCCCCTTCCACTTCGATTCCCTTTTCCTCTCGCCCCTCGCCATTTCCTCCACGCTCCTCGCCCTCGCTCCAGCGACAGTGTATGCAGAGAGACACTCCGGAAGCCCTGTTGACCTAGGTTTCGGCGGCAGGGTGCGCTAGCGATTTAACCCACGAGTGCTCCCTCGCACGTCATGAAAATGGATTATCTCCCTCAATATCGCCTTTATAAGCGTGCCCTTGCTGATACAGTCGACTCCAGATATAGTGAACCTCCGGGCACTAATATATTTGGTTCACTACAAAGAGGTGCACTACATTCAGTACTTCCAACGTATAAAAATGTTTTTCAGATATGACTGTATTTATTATTTCAGAGATACCGTAAAATACGCAATATCCTAAAGCTCCAATTTCAATATTCTTCAAATATTATTCTGCGCCTATATTGTCAACTCCCTCCAAATATCTTAACATCTTTCTATGTCTCTTGCACTGGAGTGTATTCCGTATTTTCGAATTATATTCATCACACTTGCATTTTTTATGCTCTGGAAGATCTTTGCATTGCATTCTCAATGTTCTAGCCAGTTTCGAACTTCCTTGTTTTTAAATAGTGATCAGCATAGTGATTAAAGACCGCAGGCTGGAGGGAACTGCAACTGTTCAACTGACGCAATTCTCTCAGAACCAGTGTTCGCTCAATCATTTTCATTTATCAAAAATGTTACAAACATAACTACCGGCAGAGGTGGCTCAGGCCATCAAGGTGCAGTGTCTTTGACTGGGAGGTCCAAGGTTCGAGTCTCATCCCTGCCTAGAGACCTAGGTCGAATTCATCCGCTGCCCGAAGAAGAATTCTCACGGCCGGCTTCTCTGATCGGTAGTCTACCGTGGTTTCTCCGATCAACCCCAGGCGAATGCCCGAGCACTACCCTAGTAAACTGGCAATGGATCTTTTCTCGCTCTTCTTTGTCTTATCCGCACCCATTACTTACACTTACACTCACATGTAATACTCTACCACACGAGCCGGGAGACCGGTGGGGCCTTGGAGCTTCTCCCGGCTGGGGTGAGTCTCAGGTGGTAAGTCTCGCTGGAGTTCTCATTCTGGCATTCTCCTTTGACATCATCATAATTTATCCTAGTTGTCTTCTCGATAATGCATTATTGTATTGTATTAATAATAATAATAAACGCATTATTAGTGCAGGATCTGTCTACGCAACAGGTTAAACTCTACGATCTGATCGTTGCATTAATTGCAAAAATGTCGTAAATAAAAACCTATCGGATTGTTGCAGTCAACGTCAGAAACAATAAGTCTGGGGCATGTTCAACTACTTAGAATCAATGAAAAATTTACTTTTTAAGCTATAATTTGATGTTTTTTCGTTTACATGAATGACGCAATAACCTGAAATAGAAAAGGAAACTCATATTAGTGTCTGTCGGGGATAGTTGTGATAGGTTCTAAGGGGTATGTTGTGACTGTGTCACGACACTGCCCCAATACTGTTTGGCAATAATTATTTGAATTTCAAGAAATATAGTGAGGAATTACAAGAGGCAAACTGATCAAAAAGAGCAAAAGCTTTGGTAGAAAACTAAAGCTCCGCCTTGGAAGTCGAATATGAAAGATGTAGTTTAATGCGTAGCGCAGAAATGTTTAGTGCACCGCAGGGTAGCAACTGTTTTCGAAAAATACGACTTCAATACAAATGATACGAACGTAGATGAAACTGGGGTACAAACAATACAAAATCCAAGGAAAATAATAGCAGAAAAGGGTAAAAACGTCAGTAGAAAGGGGCTAATCTAACTAAACTAATCTAACAGGTTTTTCTGAGTTAACGTTATAAGATATTCAATCCCTCCGATGTTTGTATTTCCACGTAATTTTTTGAAGAACACTTAATTCGGGATGGTCAAATAGGCTGTTGTGGCGCTTCAAATCCTAGTTGATGCATAACAGGCAACGTTTTTTATTATTTATGAAGCATGGTTTGAAAAAAATATGAGATGCTTAAAACAGCGTTCAGTTTTAGTACTGCTGGTAATCACGCCTTCATCTTCATGTAGACATTTTGGATTTCTGATAAGAAAGTGGGGTAGCTCTGGTGTCATTTCGACCACACATCAGTCACTGTTTACAGCCCTTAGATATGTCTCTATGGTTCATTAAAAAATGTAGAAGATAATAAAAGAAAACTATAGATGAAAAAGAAAGATCTAATATGTCGAAAACAATGTCCACAAATTTGAGAGTTCAGAAGATGAAGTGTCTATGCCTCGTTTGTTTATAAACACTTCAAACATCAAAGGGTGGAGAGAACTGGATGCATTGAAGAAATGGGCGCAAATAAACTGTACTAAAAAGGCAGTATATTATGTTTATATAACTGCAATTCGGATGTTCAAAACAATGAAGATTAAATAAAAGAGTATTATAAATGAATATCATTGTAGGTACGTTTGTTATATTTCAATATAACAATATTCTAGTTTCCTTTACATGTGACACAACGTGTTCCATTCTAGTCTCAACTTGCCCCGTGGAGGAGCAGATTGTGACAAAGTGCACTGCTGCATAAAATTGTTTATTTACCATTAAAACATATTTTAAAATATATGAAACTTTATACATAGAATCTTTCTATTTGTCACATTTATTATAAGCTTTAAGATATGGTCAATACACCTTCAAAAGTTAAATTAATGAAAACTGTCGCAATGGGCTCCGGTCTCCCCTTCATAAAAATAAATAAAGGAATACAACAAATAAGCACATTATCTGTGAGTATCTTCAGCTTACACCCCTCCCCTTTAGCGGTTCATTCCATCTTCTCGCCGTTTTCGGGGTCTACGAGAGTTGCATGCAACGGTCGCAGCAAACAGCGACCCGCTGTCCGCTGTGTAGTCCCAGCGAGCGTGGAAGGTAGGGCGCTTGTTTATGGCCGGGGTATTACCGGAGAAATTCGATTTGAATAAATGCCTCCACTTTACGACCCTCCCAAGTTGGTCGCCGGGAAACTGCTTACAACTCCGCAGGCTCAACTATCCTGAAAACACGTGTTCCGGAGGAGTAAACTGGAAACTGCGAAACTGCTGAATATATCCCTCCGCATTATCGGTTCACCATGACCTAACAATACGAAAGAAAAAACCTTGCTCAAAAATGATAGGTTTAGTTATTCACGTTTTAGACAGATTTAGAACAAACGACCGAGTCCATTATTTGTGTTATCGACCGTATGACGTTCAGTACGTTGTATAATAATATCATTATACGAAAAAATTAAAAATAATCAAATTGTTTGTTTTGATTTCTTTCACTCATGTCATATCTGTGAATCTCATGGACTTCTGTAGAAGAAAAAATATTGCACTTTGCCCCTTGTGGATCTCTGTGAATCTGTGGGGGGGGATATGAATGTCATTCTTTGGAATTATACAAAACTGACATATGTCCTTGGCGTATTTCCTTGGCGGAATTGTTATTCCGTTCTGTTGGCACGTTATAAAATAGGAAGTTTATTAACAGTAAATAATAAGAGAAAATGTGTACCTATCTATTATTTAATGCAATAATCGAGATATTACAACGAACATTTTTAAGCATTAATTTTCTTCCCATGTTTTAAAATGATGGCTTGCTTCTGCACAATGAGCTTGGTTCTTGTAAGTTTTCTAAAAGGGTCTTTTTATTTTTGTCCTGTAATTTTTTTCTTCTTTAGGATTATCGTTGCTTTGGAATTTCAGTAGAAGAAAAGTTAAATTCATATGAACAAATGGAGAAAAATCTCTCATTCTGATCGTTAAATGTTGACTTTTACTCATACATTCTCCGTGTCAAGACTATGGATTGCTGTAGTAATTCCTCTATCCTTCAGAGCCACTTTTCTCAGACTCATATTTTCACGAAACAGTATCGACGCCGGGGCCCCCTTCCCCAACGGGGGCTGTTGCAACGGCTGCTACAGCAAATGTCCATTTACGAAAAAACCACATGTCAAGAAGTCTCTTGTATTCATTACTTATAAAATTATTTAATTTTTAACACGCCGTGCGTACAACACGGTTTCTCGCGCTTGTTTGTCATGTGCGAAATATCCGTTTCTTTAAATCTAATTAATACGGCAGTGCGCGACACGTTCCGAAGAGGGCATGAAATATTACGAAGAGTACGCGCACCCGGTGCCCGAGGTCAGGTTTCCACCAGACGCCGCTGAGGCGGGAATCCGTGCAACCTGCAGTGCCATTGAAGCGCCGCGTCGCGGCCCAGCCCGCCCAGCGTGCCCGCCAGCCGCATTCAATCCTAGGAGTCTAATCTATGTGTCATCGCGCAAACAGCATTGTGGCTTCCTTCGGCTGGCTGCCTTTGTGCGCCCGAGCTGTCGCTTTCCCCTCTCTCTCCGCGCCCCCCCTCCGTGTGGCTGTCCCGGAGCCTGCTATCAGAACTAGGAGGAGCTCGCGGCTGCAGGTGGCTCTGGCGGCGCGGCGCTGCGGCTGACAGCTGTGCCGGCGCCGCCCCCGCCCCCGCCCCGGGCCCTTCCCGCGTCATAGGCTCTTCGTCGCTCACTCTAGGACCTCAACTTGCACCCGGCGCATGGAAATTGGGGACCAGAGGGGAAGTAAGAGTTTAACACATGCGTAAATTGGGGGCTAACCCAGAGAAGGGCCAGATTGGGGACTGACTACATCATCCCCTTGCAGGTAAAAGTAGAAGAGGACACTATTTTTAAAGAACATTTTTAAAATAATCCTCCGTTCTCAATTTTCCAGACTAATGGCTGGTATATTTCTTTTGAAATATGATTTGGTTAAAGTTGGTTTTCATTAAATTGAATAATTCGTTGATTGTATGAATTCTGTTTTTCTTGTCATTTTTATATTCTTCCTTTTTCTCAGCTAACTTCTATAACGCTGAACATGAAATTTGGACCCTCTTCTAGTGCTTTCTTACCTTTTCATTTTGATATAGGAACGAGTCTGCAAGATTTTCAATAAGGCACAAGGAAAAGCTGGTCACCAATGCGGCGGCGGCGGCGGCGGCCCCTTAACGATTTCCTACTCGATCAGATTGGTTTGTTCCACTACTTACATATACTAGAATTACAGTGTCCCTGCACCGCCTGAACCGGTGCGCACTCATGCCTTTCCAGTTCTCCGAGAACGCCAATGGGAGGGCTATCGAAGACTCCGGTGGTCATTTGCGCCATTTACGCAAATCACTCCAATTCTCACTGCTATCCTTGCAGCAGATGAAGAGTCTGATACCGCCTTGCAACATTTACAAACATACTTGAACAAAATACAAGAATTGAACAACAAATGGCGGGTAAATGCAACGAAATCAAAACATATTACCTTTTCATTAAGAAGAAAGCAGTGTCCGAAAGATAGTATAAGTAACACAGAACTCCCTGAGGCAACAACTGTCAAATAGTGGGTCAAATAGTGGTCAAATAGTGTCAAAAAAGGAATGTCTCGGATTACTTTTGTGGACAACCACTTGACTAGAAAACTTCACATCATTAGAAAATGAAAATAAGCGTAACTAAAAAAACTTCAGATTCTCAGAAGATTCGAAACAAAAACATCAAGAAAGTTATCCGGAGCGCCGTGGTTCGTCACTAACAAAACATTTTAGAAAGACCCAAACATTTCAACCATTGCAGAAGTCATTACGAAAAGATGCCAAACCATCTATCAATTAATCTACTGGACAATAATCAGCACATATAATATAGACTGAAACGTCAACACGTATTAGAACTGCAAATTTAGGTAATTTAAACTGGTAATTTAATCACTAATTAAACAAAACAACTTTAAACGTAACTAGCAAGTCTACGTAATAATGTTATTTGTGTAAATTTAAACCATTTATTAAATGTTCAAGAACAGATTGTAAATTGTGCAGATGTGAAATTAAAAAGAAAAAAAATCCTCAGGGCGCACTTCGCCTTGGAGTCAGCAGGGCCGCGCGCAATACAAAATGTCGTCAGCCAACCAAATTCAACCAATGTCGTCGATTTCCAAATATGAGCTTTTTGTCTTTTGTAAAAAGAAGTAGAAATTTTGTTCGGCCTTACTTAGAAATATTTTCACCTTAATACCACCTCACCTACACTCAGCTCACTACAATACAACTCAAAGGGTACAATTGAATAGATGAATTCCGTAAAGTAGGTACGAAGAAAATGCAATGATTAGGTTAGAAAATATGAAATGTGGAATAATAAATTAAACCAAGTGGAGTTATTGAGAATTTACTGTTTTAGGGACAGGTGTAAGAACATTCCAGGCACGTCGTTTCGAATTTAAAAAAATGAATGATTTGATTTGATTTGTCGTTTCGAATTAGCTTTAATTATTCTGTCATTTTCATAAATTCTTATTACATTTCTTGATACTCTACGCCACAATGTGTTTCTCCTATTTGATATTCACTATATATTATTGTCTTCTCCTCCTATGTACTCATTTGTACTACGATTCCATTCTCATGATTTCTCATGATGGCTACAAGTCTTCCTCAGTTTGTTCTTAGATTTAATAATAATAGAAAATAATATATACCTTCGAACTTCGCGTACTAATTCTTTTAACTGGGAAGAAGACTGTGTGAACGGGCTAATATAGGCAAACATTTAAATAATAATTCCTTATTTACATAATTAACAACTAAAGTCTACATTTCGTTGAAAAAGCTACTTTATGCATAGAAAATTATGTCTCATTAGTATTCTTGACTTGAAGGTGGAAGCATCAATTAAGTACCGTACTTAGCTGACTCTTAATTACCCGACCGGAGAGCACGGATGTCTAAATTCCGTACTCTAATACGCAGAAACAGAAGCAGACTGAGAAGAACAGCCCAAGATATGAGCGCCAGCAGGATGGCGGCACGTAAAGAACGGGGCAGCAAGAGGAATGACTCGACCGTTAAAACTCGGGAAATGTAACGGGTCACAAACTTCATATCGCGTCGAGAGCTAAAACATCCCCATAGGTCCCCTACGGACTTGACGTCACGCGCAAATAGAGCGACGCAATAAAAGCGACGTAGATCCGGGAGCGAGAGAGAGAGAGAGAGAGAGAGAGAGAGAGCAAAGGACAACTGGAGCCGATGACAGGAAGAAAGATGCGAAAATGAAGAGACGCCAGTAACAGAAGTAACAGAAGAATGCTCAGTGAACAGAACAGTGATCATCAGCGGGCAGGAGCACATCATCGAAAAATGATAAAGAAGGAAGATAAGGACAAGATGATGAGAGTAGAAGGAGGCGAGATCGAAAAGTAGAGGAAAGATACGAGGAAGAGGAGAAAAGTGCAAGAGGAAGAGAAAAGAGCGCAGGAGGAAGATCGCATGGAGAGAAAGAGTCCAAGGAGGAAAGGAAAAAAAATGTAGAACGAAAGAGGGCAGCACGAGAATGGAGTTCGCAGTAGATAACAGGACAACAAGCCAAAAGGAAGTGTTATATGAAGAAATAAGGAGATGGTACCGAAAGCAGTAGCCGCAAGAAACAGGTGTAAATAAGCGCGTAAATCAACAAGGGCTGCTAGAAAGGAAGAAAGAGTAGCTCGGAAGAACGCATTTGTGTTGAGGGAGACATCAGGGAGCGAGCGAGCGGCGAGCGAGCAAGAGAGCATCGCGTTTGAATGGAGAGCGCGAACAGCGCGAGAAAGAAATCAGCGCGCGGGAGAAACGAGCTTGGTGGGGGCGGGGCGGGGCGGCGCGGGGCGGCGCGGGCGTGCCTGCGCCATCTAATGAAATCCGGAAGGCGACAGCTGCTGCGGCGCCGCAGCCTCCGCCTCCGAGGGCGTCGGCGAAGGAGGCGCGCGGCCGCTCCTCGCGGGGAAGGGAGAGGAAGGCGCCGAAGGGAAGCGCCAGAGCACTCTGGGCGCTCCGAATCCGGGGGGGGGGCGGGGGGGCGCCGACGAGGGCGGCAGCGCCGCACACTCCGCAAGGGCGCGGGGGCCCGAGGGAGAGGGAGGGCCGGCGGTGGCTCGAACTTCACCAGGAGATTTGGGCGGAGATGCAGAGGTGTGGAAGTGGAGAAGAAAACTCGCGAACGATTCCAACAGGAAAAAATATTGGTGTCTACTTTCAGATAAATACTCGGATAATTACATATTGTGGAGACGTTGAGACGGTTATTGTGCGATGTTGAGGCAGGTATTATGAAGATGTTGAAACACACACTGTTATTATTTTGAGCCAGAAACTTTGGTGATGGAGCTGACATTGTGGATTTGTTGAAGGAGATATTGCATACAATAAACAGCTGAGCGGACATTATGTCTATAATAAGAACAGTCGATATAATATCCTTTTTTTAGCTTAGTCTAATTCTACTAACCTACACCATTATGTACCAAATTGTCATAGAATCAATTTATTCATTTAGTTTTCATACAATCAAATCATCACGTAAATATTTAGTTGGAGAGGGCTTCGACAAACTCTGATAGTTTCACACTCGCTCTAGATATGCGTACATATGAAATCTTACCCAAGAAGAAGAAGGACGAATGGACACAAATGGCCAGAACAAGATGGACGGTGCGTATACTCTGCGGTAAATGCTAGGGGGCGAGGGGAGAGAACAGACTGCGAAACGCAAGGGCAAGCGTAGGGGAGGGGCATATTTATAGGGCAAACAATAACAATGAGCCAAACTTCACATCCACTTAGCATGCTGTAAACTTCAGCAATAAAGGGGCGAAGATGCAGAGGGGCTGCTAGGCTGAGAGGAGCAGGGAGGGAACACAAAGAGCGGATGAAGGAATGTCGGTTGAACCCACGGCGGAGGCTGGTGGGGGTGAGTAAATAATAAGGTCGGTGAAGTTGATGGCCAGGCGAGAAAAGCAAATGCCCACCGTGGTATCTGATTTGAACACCATACAAACAGTTGGATCCCAACAGTAGGACGATATGGCAAAGAATGTGCATGCCTTCTATCCAATACATGTCTACAGTGAACAAGAAAAAAATAACGTCTACTTACAATTGTATTTGATATAACAAAATTAAATAAAAGGGATAATAAGAGGGAATCAATTAAAAAGGAAAGTTGCACATTGAGAGAAAATTTTTTAGGGTATTTAAGCACAGAATGTCGTTGTGCAAAAAAATGTTTTTCCATTTTGTTTCTCGTCTATCTCGAAAAATATTGGTTTTATTTGGGGTTTGGTTTGCACTTTGAATTTCTTTTAAAGCGTTCTATATGTGAACAGAATTTAAGATGTCAGTGAAGAAATTAATATTTTTGAAATTTGGAACGTAATGGGTAGGTATTTTGTACTTGATCACACGAAGCTCCATCTTCTTTCTCGTTTATCTCGGAAACAATTCGTCTGATTAGAGTTTGCATTGCACCTTTGAATTTCATTCAAAGTGTTCTACTTGTATACAAAATTTCAGATGGCAGTAGCGAAATTAATATTTTTCAAATTTGGCATGTAATGGGGTGTTTGGTACTTGATGATTCGAGTCTCAACTTTGTCTCTCGTCTAGCTCGGAAACTATTCGTCTAATTGGAGTTTAGTTTGCACCTATCAATTTCTTCTAAAATATTTTACATGTATACAGAAGAGCAGATAGCAGTGCCTAAATTAATACTTTTCGAAATCGTATCGTATGGCACGTAATAAGAGGTGCTTTGTACTCAATGACTCGATGCTCCACTTTGTTTCTCGTCTATCTCGGAAAACATTCGTGGCATTAGTGTTTAGATTGCACCTATGAATTTCTTGTAAAGTGTTCTACTTGTATACAGAATATCAGATAGTACAGCATAAGTTAATATTTTTCGAAATTTGGCACGTAATGCGGGGGTGTTTTGTACTTGATGACTCGAGGCTCCACTTTGTTTCTTGTCTATCTCGGAAACCATTCCTCTGATTGGAGTTTTGCTTGCACCTAAGAATTTCTCTTAAAGTGTTCCACTTGTATACAGAATATCACATGGCAGTGGCTAAATTAGTATTTTATTAAATTTGGCACGTAATGGGGGGTTTTCGTACTATATGACTCGAGCTTCCACTTTGTTTCTCGTTTATCTCGGAAAATATACGTCTAATTGGAGTTTACTTTGCACCTTTGAATTTTTCTTAATGTGTTCTACATGTATACAGAATTTCAGATGGCTGTGATGGAATTAATATTTTTCGTAATTTGGTACGTAATAGGGGGTATATTGGTCCTGATCAGTCGGGGCTCTATTTGTTTTTTTTTTCTATCTCGGAAACGATTGGTCTGATTGGAGTTAGGGGTGCACTTTTTTTATTTCTTTTAAAGTGTTCTACTTGTATACAGAATGACTGAATGGGTTAGCTTAGTTAGGTTTGTCCGTTAATTTAATATGAAATGTGGTGAGATCTACGGTTCTACAAAAACGATAGAAATAAACCTTTATTGTAGAGAAATATAACTGCGTAGCAAATATAACTCTTAGAATTATAACGTTTTAAAATATGATCTATGTTCCTGGAAACACAGGTGATATGTTCTCAATATTTTGTTTTCCAAACATCGCAAGAAAATCCCAGACTATTTGATTCCAGGAGTTTTGTGAGTCTAGCCCTGACTGAGGGATGAAAGGTAAATGCGCCTTTCAACAAAAGCTCTTCATCGTGTACTCACCAAGTTCGAGTTACACCATTGGAATTTTTCGCGTGGGATGGATTCTCAGCGGTTATAACAAGGGTGGGTTGTCCATCAAAGTTTGAATAGAAGCAGGTGCGAAATATAATGCTTTTATCGATGATTGGGAGAGAAAGCGATGCGATGAACGCACTAAGAAATGACCAGGAAAATGAAGACTGAACTGAGGCACGATCTAAAGCACTTTTCACACGAGGGCAGGTAGCTGGCCGGCAGTCTGCATGACAACTGCCAACTTCTTCACTGTCCGCAAAGAACTGGACTCGTAGAATTGTACACGGACAAGCTATGTAGTTGTCGACAGCGACAGCGGCCTGTCGGCAGCAACCAAAATGGTATTGCTCACGATGACACGTGTTGAACACTCACACTTGAACGATTGGGGAAACACGTGAAATTGCGTTACATTAAATAAAAATATGTATTTAATGGTCATTTGAATGAAAACAATTATTTATTCTACGTAATTACATGTTTACCAATGAGAGGGAGCAAACCAAATGTTGATATAAACTCACCCTATTGACTTGATTTTTATTCTTTTAATGTACCCCAATTCACATTAAAAATATCCAGTTTAAAATTTTCAGTGTACGCATTATATTACTTTTCCCTCAGAGTTGCATTTTTATATTTTGAAGTGGTTAACCCCCCCCAAAATATTCGTGTTTTTCATTGGAATGCAGGAAATAATTATATATCTCCAACCACTTTGAAATTTGCTAGAAAAGTATTATAACAACATTTAGTACATGATTTAAACAAGTGCGCGTAGAAATAATATTTTAATTAAAGTAATGTTTTCGGAAAATTCTTGCAAAAACACAATGGCATTGAAACTCCATTCCACTCATTATAAGACTACACCCGACTGTCTTCCGCGATGCACCGAGCGTTTTTGCAGTGACAGTCGACTGTCCTAGTCATCTTTGTCTGAATCGAAACTTCATGCGTGCGCGGGATGTCAGCTGTAGCACGAAAGCCGCTGCCCTAAGAACTCTCTTCCGCATGGTCCTCACTGTCGCTGTCCGATTGGCTTTCAGACCAGCTTCGTGTCCTCGTGTCAACAGAGCACAAGAGACGGGGGCTTCGGAGATGAATTCAACAAGTTGTGAAATCCACCCATGCATCGGCCCAAACTGGCGAAAGCACATGAGAGTGAGTGGCATGAGAGGTGGGTGGCACAGGGAAGTTGTGGGGGAGGGAGTTGGGAAAGACACTGGCTGATGGAATCGGACGAGAGGGAGAGAATACGCAATGGACGCTTAAAAGTAAAGAAGAAATGCCCGGGAGGCAGAAGACGGAAGTGAAGCAGGAAATACGAGAAAGCTCTTTCAGAACAAACTGAATATTTAGTTTCATCAATGCTATAGTTGAATTCAATGAAACGGTGGTGTCTGGTTCGCTGACAGGGGGGAAAGGAAGTAGACGGCTGCAATGAAGGAGGAAGAAAGGCATGTCCAGAAAAAAGAAAGACACAGTGAGGCGCGGTCTGCAAATAAGGCGTCGTGCAGCGGTCTGAACAAGTAGCGATTTCCACCAAACAATCCGCCCAAACGTGTAAAGGCTCAGTGGTCAGATGATGTCCGGTTGGAACAAAGAAATTGTGAGGGGCTGGGATGGGAAAAATACTGGTTGATGGACGACTCGGAGAGGTAGAGGAGGTGGTGGAAGCTGAAAAGTAATGAAGAAATAACCGGGAAATAGAAGACAGAAGTAAGACTGGACTTCAAAGACAGGCATCTTAGAGCAAACTGAACGTACCACAAATGGCTTGTGTAGTTGGAATCAATTGAAAGCTACTGTCTGGATCGCTGACGGGGAAGGGGAGAGGGAGACAATGGACGCAATAAAGAGAGAAGCCTGAAATGTTCAGGAAACAGAAAGCCTACGATTCAGGCCAGGTACAGCCTACGATTCAGGCGTCGTGTAGCGATCGGAACAAGTAGCGGGTTCCACCGATGCGCCGTCCCGAGCGTGTTGGATCGGGGCGGCGCGGGGCGGCGCGGGGAAAAGTTGCGAGCGCTGCGAGGGCGGTGCGACGCCGCCTGGAGCCCCATCGCCGCCCCATTGTGCCTCCGCGGGCGAACCTCAGCCCCGGGGAGCACGCGCTCTGGGGCAAGAAGTTCGCTCCGGCGTCACGAAAGATGATATGCCTGCTGCCACGGCCTGCAGGGGTTGAGAGCGCGGTGGGATGGATTGCTAAAAGAATGGGCCAAAATATAGTGGAGCCCCTTTACACGCGGGATCGAGTGTGTGAACTGCTAAGGTAATTAGTCCCTCGAGTTTAGTGCACGTCTTTACCGTGGGAGGAGCCGGCGCCGACGTCCCCGTGGGCTTGAGGGTTTTCCCCAACAAGGAATCTCCCACTAAGCTCCCGACCACTCTCACAGCATATGTGGTAGTGTAGTACATGTGAGTGTAAGTGTAAAAATAAGGCGTGAGTGTAGGACAAGGAAGAGGAAGGATAGATCTCGCGCGGCCGCTGAAATTCTCCGCCAGGCAGCGGGTGACGTCGCTGCCTGCTACGCAGCTAGCGCCGCGAATCCCTCCGCCGTCGGGACTCGAAGCATATGACCTGCCAATCAGAGGACTGCAATAGCATCACATAATGTCCTCAGCCACCTAAGCTAGTTTTAGTGACGTAGAGTTTTGCCTTGTGAAGGCGGAAACTCTTGTAAGAGACAAATGCTGGTTGTTGTTCAAATTTCTTCATCTCAGACATATTCAGTCGGATAACGGAGCTTTTATTTATCGGTTCCTTGTTATCTTAAATAACAATTAAAGGTTAATTTTAATCTCAGAAAGGTGGTATTGGTAAGAATTGAAAATGAAACCATCACAAACGTACTCAGTAGCATTTTTGTAATACCAAAGCGAGTTTTATTCATATTCATATTTGACAAGTGAATGAACGTAGATGAAATGTTGCTGCCGCATACTTAACTTACATTGCTTTTAAAACATGATACTAACCAATAATTTATTAAGGACATTGTTATATTCTGACATATAATTTAGCTAATTTAGTAAGGATGATTATAGTTAAAAGTAACTGGAAAGTTAACGAAATAGGGTAAGGGAAAGTTGAGATAAAAACTCTATCTAATAACATTAACGGTTCTTGAGAAATGTGGATTCCAAAATAGAATCAGTTATATATGTATGTATGTATTTCAGGGGAAGTTTCCTCCCCAGCGCGGACGCCTGAGGGGCAACGGCCTTTCCACTCGCGTTGTGCAGCGTGGGCCTGGTGTCCGCTCGCCCCTGAACGCGATGTCGAGACACGAGTCGTGATATGCAGGACTACTACCTGGGGAGGCCGTCTCACCAGCGCGAGACCTACGCCGCTCCCAGTGTTCTGGCCGTGGCCCTCCTTAGTAACCTCGACGAAGGCACCGCCCACCGGCGGGACATTGAGCCCCCACCCCGTCTCCTCACTGCGGTCTACCGGCGCTAACGATGCATCTGGGTTCCCGGGGAGGGGCGGATTCTAATTCCCAGCACGGGCTCATCTGCGTGGGACCACAACACAACCTGCGGCCCGAACCTCGCCCGAGGTGTAATTTATGACAGGGTTAGAGGAGCGAATTTTATTTGTTTTTGACCAGTGTGGTGCTACTTGTTGGCAAACCATTTGTATAGCTCCCGAGTATCGCGCCTCCGACATACACACACGCACGCACACATACATCCACAACATGAAAAGGAGGTCTCGTGAACTCCACTTCCATTTTTATCATTATTTTCTGTTAACATATTTTGTCAATAATAATAAAATAATAATACTTGCAATAATAATGTTTGTGTGGGTCTATTTCATCATCACAATTTCAGTCTATCCTCCAGGGCTAACCCTGGGATGTAAAAATGGAATCAGTGTAAAATGTTGATACCCCCAAAACAAAGTTCCGTGCACCAACCCCGATACTCAAGGCTGAGCCCTGGTGGGATGCACTTATCAAGTAGCCCTAAGATTAGCGAAACAAAATAAATAAATAATAATTATAATAACCATTCATGCAAAACAGTTGCCTTTGATTCCTTACACGGCCAAGCCATTACTAAAACAGATTCGTAACAGGCGCTCTACTGGCACTTTAACACCAACAATAGCTTTGATTGCATCAGTGCCAAGCAACTACACAATATTCAACAATGTTTTGCTAAAGAAAAGACAAATGCACGATCTGAATATGAAAAAACCTATGGTCTCGTTTAAAAAAGTTGCAGGATATTCAACCTCTAAAGGGAGTTATTCATTGTCTCCTCTGAGTTTGTGAGTTTTGAAAGCAAAGCAACCTAGTTTTGCCCCCGTTTGCGACTTCCAAGCCACCGTGTGGCGGCCAAGGCGGCAGCGGTCGGCGAAAAGGGCCGCCTGCAGAGGGGGCGCATCGACTATCGACAGCAGCTCGAGAGGATCGATGCTCGAGGCGCGTCGACTTCCCTCCGCCCCCGGCCCCGCCCCGCCCCTGCCGCCAACGTGGTAGGCGCCACCGCCGGAGAGCAGCGCAAACGAGGCGGTCGCCTGATTGATAGGGGGACTCGCACGCGGCCCGCCGCTGTCATTTGTCTGCACCTCTACGCGCGTTTGTTTCGCCACCGTCCCGCCCCGCCCCTACCCCGTTCTCCTCCGCCCCCGCAGCCGCTCCAACGGCGGATTTCGCGACTCCGGAACTCCCTATGCGACTCACTTTCCAGCACATTCTGGGCACACGCGTGTATCCTTCTTCTGTACACCATTATTATACGCTCTTTAGTAGTCCCTTTCCCTTACCAGCTACACGTACACTTAGTACAGGGAAAGTGAAGTCCCATTGCGTCCGGTGATGATTAGCATGAGGGGTTAAAAAGCTACGACCATGGAAGGTGCAATATAATATTACCTACCCATTAACAATAATTGGAGAATTATGTTCTGTTAGAGCAACATTAGCTATCATATTTTTATGCAAATGAAACGTTGGTAATCACGCCAGTATAATTGCCACTTATATTAGAATGACTTGCATCTATCAGAGAGTTCTTACCATATCTACTGTAAAATAATTTTCTTCTTGATATCAATAAAGACAATTAGAATAGTTATTTGTAATCACTGTATTTATGCAATAGAAAATGCGTATTATGCATACTCTTGATGAGTATATACCTGAAGTGAAGTGAAGACATCTCGTGGATTGTGAACTCACATTTCGGAAGAGAATTGAATTGTTTTTCAATCAAAATGTTTCGACGATGTCTCGCTTTGTTTCTGAATATTAAGCGAAGCTTTCAATCTCACCACCCCTAACGCCACCTACAGTTCTTTTTAAAATTATTTTATATGATAAAAACTATTTAATAAATACCTCATTATTTTATTCCCCAAACCCAATGCACTAAATATGAGAGGATAATACATAATCAAATTAACCTAATTATTTTCTTTCATTTGTCGAAGTGATTGCTTTGTGATTGATTGATTGATTGATTGATTGATTGATTAGTGGCTACGGGTGAGTCGCGTGTGCGCAGTGCGTGTTTCATCCTCGAGAGGGGCGGTGATCGTCCCCGCTGGAGGGTGAGGTCCGACCAGTCGGCTGGTTGCTTTTGTAGGAGACCGAAGAAAGTAGGAAACTTTTAATTATTTTCCAGTAGAAAATGTGACTTCGAAAAATATTGCCCAGAGCGTTTCCTCAATTTTAAAAAATACACCAATTAGGGCATACACTTACATTACTTTAGTGAGAAGTATTTTTCTCAGCGTCTCGAGACTCAAGAAGAATCGGAAATGGAGAGGAAGAAAACGCTTAGCGTAATGCTTATCTGCGTGTGCATTCTCTGCAACTGCATCCCACAAAGAGAGAAAGAATATAAAACAGCAGTGCGCGAAATAAAGAAAACACTAGACAAGTAGCAATAAATTACCTATTCATAAACATTCATCATAGTATGGAAATCTTCATAAGTTGAAAAATATAAAATGGAATTATGAATATCATTAGTTATCTTAATGGCCACCAGATGTGCTCTTGGAGCATATTTTGCAGCGTTATGTAAGTAGATGATCGTAACGATATTGAGCATAAAGGGCGAATATGGCACTGTATCATACAATATGCATATAAAGTGCATATTGCAGTCTGAACCAAAACTGTAAAAAATGTGACATTCCGGACACGAAATTTCCTATCCCACGACGTCAGACCATCAAATACAGAATTCTAGCAATAGCATCATATTTTAACGACGTTGAAATACATCAAAAACAGTAGATCGTTTACCATCAAGGGGAACAGCTCTAGGTATTGAGCAAGCATCAGTTTCAAAGCACCTCTTCGCATTCACGAGCCGAGAATGTCTCCTTCTAAGCACCATTTCGCACGTAAATGACTATTGTATCATACAAAATGCATATTATGATGTCTTGGTCTCTGATGCTGAAAACTTTGGCGCTCCTCACTCCATCGGTTAGACTGTTGATGTTTCAAAGAAATAAAATGTAGACATGGTGTAAAGTAAAAGGAACCAATTGGTTATTGTGGGTTAAGAACATTTGAAATTCAGAAGCTGAGAAACGGTCTACTGTGCATGTGCGCGGTCCGCATTTCTTTCGATACCGGTTAAAGATAAAAAAAATTAAACATGATTCACAGTGTTCAATGTGTATCTAAAATTTAAAAAGAATGGAAATTAACGCACTCTTTGCGGTATGTAACGTAGAATGCCCAATGTATACAGCCTAACAGATGTTACAAGAAATAAATCACGAATACCAGTCCACAAAATATAATCTACCAATACTTTGCAAACCTCTCAAATCTCATCTTGCCGACGTTCACATTCAAGTAATATAGAGAAAAGCTGGGTAGGACTCCCAAAACATTTTCAAGCAAATATCGCTAGGTGACTGTACAACCATGACTCCAAAGGCACATTGTTCATCCAGAGTGAGAATAGGAATGCCACAATCCATTACTTTGCACGTGAAGGATACTGTATCATTATAAGGTATGTCAAGGTAATATGGCCACTTAAAGCGACTCAAATTTGGCTGTTTATATATTTAAACATTTGGCCAAATTAACAGCATCGTGATAAAATTTAAAACTTTTGCTTCAAGTTGAAATAGCTCTATCACAAAAAATGAATTTAGGAATATTTTGTTGTTTTACGAAAATATGGTAATTTGAAGGTAAGATGCCAACATGCAGGTTTTACAGCAATTGCTAAATTAACTTATATCTTGTAGCATGACCATGGAACTAGCTCTAGCTATATTAATATATAATACAAATTACACAATTACAGTCCAAACTTACAAAAATACGTCCAGAAATAAATAATTTTTTAAAACAATAGGGCGAGATTTATAAGAAGTAAAAAGGACAGAGCGTCTTCAGCGCGTTCTTGACAATAAATGCTCCAGATTGCGAATGGGTGAATCAACACGTCTGGTAGGTGTTAACGCACTTCTTGCACTCTCCCAGACTGCATGCTAGCACAATCAATGGGAAATAGTTTCAGCTAACGCCATAGCCACTAGTTGGCCATATTACCTGCACTGGCCATATTTGAATCACTTACCTTAATATAAATACAAGAATGATATATTTAATGTACAACGTTTCCGTCACTAGAAATGCTCAAAGAAATTAACTCCTAAAAACGACCGACATGAACTTAGAAAAAAATATAAACTACTCTCATAATGACATTCTTTAAATCGCTCAAGTGTGCATACAATATATCATTAGTAAATTCATTTTCTTTGAAAGTACCGAGCAACCGTTTACTCTGAAGAGCTATTTGAGCGCGTCATCTTATCTCGTATGTTTACGGTGATCAAAAACACAAAAAAGGCAGCCGACATTTCGGCCTCTTTTGTGCCTTAAAGCACCCTTTTGGGAAGAATACCACAGCACACACTAAAGACGTATTCTACATTCACAATCCCCGAGGATGTGATAATAGCAAGGGGTCACTTCGACAAGGAAACTGCCTTACAGCGTGAATGTGGACTTCACAGTACATTCAACGTTGGAGATGTCGCCTCATTCCTTACCTTCACAGATATAAATAAACGGCATCTATTCACTCAGTTCCATTCCCCGTCAATGAACAACTCTGGAGGTTATACTGCCTACTTCCAAAACCCACAGGCTAGCGATATGAAAGTAATGTGATGTGAAACTACCTCTGAGAGCAAAAGGGATATGTCCTCATTCAAAGTAGAGAATATTGCATTGAGCGTTGTAGATAGCAGACGAAATAAACGACTTTCTTAGAACTAATAGGAAATACCAAAGTATCATACACTTCTAAACACACATCACCGCTAACCTCTATGCAGCGTGTACCTACACAGAAACGCTCACACAACCAAAAATAAACTGCAACAACTTCTGACCCCTCAAAGGGGACTTCTTTAGAGACTGTATGGCCGGCCACCCCAAAAGCTTCGTTTCTCCATTCACAGGTCGGCGATGGGAAGATCGCGGCCCAACGCGTGGCACGAAAAGGATTCTTTATCATCCAACGTACATAGCACATTGTTGAACGAAGCAGATATAAAACGAAATGATCTCGGCTTGTACGTAATCCACAAAGAACCACCCGTTCCAATAACATGTTCTCACCTCCACGGCTCGTGTGCGCGGCGCACACAGAGGAACAGGCGATAAAGAACTGCCGGGACGTCTGGTGAATCAAAGGATATCGCTTCGGTGTTCGCCCATCCGCCCACAGCGAAGCCTTGTTCGCCATTCACAGACTGCGGATGCGACAGCCGCTACTCGTTGCTTCAACTCCCCCGCGTTCCTCTGCCGCCGCCGCCGCTGCTGCATTTCTCATGCTCTTCACGCGAATCCGATTGCCACGACTCGGAAAGAAAAGGAGCGAGACAAAAAATTCGGTAGTTTTTCTTTGTGATTTCCGGGAGGATAAATAAAGTTGCCCCTGAGAATAAGGCGCGGAGCTGTGCCCCGTGCGTATTATTCCGGCGAGAAACGAAAGAATCCCCTGCGCTCCGGAGGCCTTTTGAGAAACGGCCGGCGATTGTTTTTCCCTGACTTCCCCCTCTCCTGCTTCTGACCCGCTCTTCTCCCGCAGACGGTGGATGGGCAGGATAGCGCCCTGCTCCTCCCGTTATTTAAATTCGCTATTGCGTCGGCTCGAGAGGAAAAAATACATACTTATCTCGCCCTCGTTGTTTGGCCCTCTCTCGCTGAGCGAAATAAATAAATTTTGTGAAGGAAGAAATATGTTGCTGGTGTTTTGCTTTACTGACTTTTTTTCTTGCGAGTCTTTCCTTTTGACCGCGAAGAAGTTTGCGAAAGAAATTCATGTTTGAACCATCAAATAAATAGTTTCAAAGATAACGTGCTTTTAAGCAAGTAATCACAGCGATAATTCAACAGCCACTAGTAATGTTACTTTTTCAGATTGTACATTTTGTTAGTTCATGTATCAAGTAATTGTATGTTGATATTAAAACGATACAATTAGAAGTTGCATTTCTTCTCCTTTCTCACATATCCGGATACTGACGAAATTATCACATTTGACATATTTTGCACTAAATAACTACCTGGTAAGTTTTCAGATTCTTTTATGATAATCTTACAAATAATATTATCTCTACTGCTATATACACTGCTATAGTAAAACATATTCTCTGAAATGCTAAAAGCTTCAGCAACTACAAATTATAAGCGATAGCAAAAAATAGACCTGAAAGAGAAAGTTTAGAGAAATAGCAACTTTGAAGACTTTCAATTGAAATGTCCTTGTCTTTCAACAGGTTAAATAATAATATTTCACACTCTCCATAAATAAAAGCGTATCCAACAAACTGGAAAAATGTATCCGCTTGTAGCCGTAGAATGAAGCACCCGATATACGAACCGCCTGTAATTTGCTATTCAGGCTCGCGAAGGGTAATCACTAGGAAATGCAACAAACACACACACACACACACACACACACGAGAGAGAGGGACGGCCGCTCGGCATTCCTGGGGTCACCGCGGCAGACAAGGCAATATAAACCCTAGAGCTGTAGCTGTCCATGCGACACGCGGCTGCAACCGCAGCATCAAAGCGAGAGGGCCTCGTTGAAATACTTAAGACCTTCCGCCGCGCGGCAGCCAACTGCGAAACACCTGTTACGAACGCCCCGCGCGCCTGGCGGGGCGAGGGGAGGCGGGGGCGGCGGTTTCTTTATTGCATCGGGGATCAAAGCGCGGGGAGCGGGCCGAAGGGCGGGCCGAAGGGCGGGACGAAGCGGTGCCACCACACAGAAATGGAATGCAGGGGAAGGAAGGAAGGAAGGAAGAAAGGGCTGCGGCGGGGTCATTCAGCAACTCTGAGGGAGGACGGGAAGAGGAAAAGACGGAGTAGAGGAAGCACAACGAGAAAAGCTAACAGGAGAAGAAGAAGACACGCAAGAGGAGACATAAAACCACAAGTTGTACAGAATGGTAGGAAGATGGGAAAGAGAAGCTGAAAAGGTGAGGAAAAGAAGAAGAAAGAAAACGAGATTGGGAGAGAAATAAGAACATTAAAAGAAAAAATATAAGTAAATATGTAAATGAAGACGAAAAAATATGTAATAAATTGGGAGAAGGTAAAGACAAAATGTGGTAAATTAAACGGAAAGGCGGTAAAAACAAGCTATTAAATAAGTAAGGGAGAGAAGAGAAATAATACGAAATTATTTATTAGAACATCTGCAAAAACAGCATTCTTGAAGAACAAACCAGAGATTAAAAAGGAGAAAATAAAAAATGAGAGAGAGAAAGGAGAAGGAGGGAAATTATGAGGGACGGAGAGTGTTGTAAATTTTGGAGTGGCGTTAAGAAAAATTGAGCAGAATAAAAGTACGAACAAGCAAAAAGAACAAGAACAGACACGAAAGAGATAACTTACAGGATGAGGGAAGAAACAACTGGGTGTCGAAATAAGGGGTAGACGAATCACAGTACAAGACCAATAATAAAGGCCCTATAATCAGAACAAGGCAACAAAGAGCAAGATAAGGAGAGGAAGATGAAGCCAAAATCAAAATAAAATACAAAGGGCGGGGGGTTCAAGTTAAGCTGCATGTAGTGGGAAGGCGGGGACGGCGGGGACGGCGCGAGGTCCTGCGGCGAAAACGGCGGTCGCTGTGCGAATCGATATCCACCAACCCGAGGCGACTCCGCCGATCGACTGCAATCGAGCGGCATCTCGCCATCACGCCCTCCGCGCCGCAGGCTCCACTCGCCCGAGGCGCGACGCAGCCTTCTTCTGCGCGAGGCTTCAACTCTCCGCCTCCTCCGGCGCCTGAGGCCAACATGCGCAGAGTGCCACCCAGAACAGGACTGGGGATGTTTAGGGAAATTCCTATTTCACTCTAATGAACGTATTCAAAGGCCACTAATGCATGCATATGAATTTAGAAAAATGAAACATTCTGATAAAGTTTTATTTTGCCTTTTTTGTCATTTTGTTATGACGCTTTTTAGACATACTTTTCCTTTTAGATGCTTTTTTATAAAAATAATATTTGTTATTATTTCTATTCTTGATTACTAATACTCGTTTATATAATTTTCAGATCTACTAAACACGATAATACTCTTCAGGTAACGAATCTTCATTTTTGTCTAGACTGAAACCGATACATTAAATTTTTGGAGCCGAAAAGCTTGCATTGTTGCTTAAGATTATAAAAAAGAAGGTGCTCTGACCACGTGGGTGAGTGCTGACAATGTAAGTTACAATAACTGAGCTCAATCGTATGAAGATGGTAAAGCCCCTCTCTCCTAATGAATCATGAATATTCTCTCGTTACAGTGTTTTTTTGATATTGGTTAATTTTAGATGTAAGTGAACTGAACTATATTAGTGCTTTTTTCCTCAAATTTGCAGATTTTATTGCCTCTTTCGGAACATATTTAAAATATTTTTAGTGCCTTTAGGCGCCTAAAACCTAATTTTATCGCATTAAAATCCGATGTATACTCATAACATATCGCAAAAAGTGGTTTCAAGTCGTAGGGCACACGATTATTTCATTCCAGCACGGAAGAAAATCTATCTGTGTATACGGAAGAGTGGTAGAATAAACAATGAATGAATGAATATCTGTAAAATATCATATCAAGGAAAATCTTAACATGTTTGACAAACGACATAAGTAGCGGAAAATGCTACGATACCAATATCGTACAACTTTTTATCCACTTCGGTTACGTTAAGTCCAACTTCATGACATCCAATTATTGATGTCATTAAATTATTAAGTATTTTGAAATGATCATTAAATCCATCCGAACATTTGTTTGCCTTCTTTTAGAAGATTCCAGAGTAATGTCCAAAGACTATTAGCTTTTTCTTTCTCAGCCTTACGAAAAAATTACGCCATCATTATGATTGAAAATAATAATAAAATAGGATATAAATACACTACGTACTACGCGACGTATTAATATAAAAATGTTTATAATTTCTTCATGTTTTGTACATTTTACCGTTTATTCGTACCAATGTAAAAACCTTTCCACAAAATTAACTACTGTGAGCTTCTGTTGAATTGAATAAAATACCTCCAATGTGAATCATGTTTCGCTATCCCCAGCCAATCTGAGTGCACTCGTTTTTTATCTCCAGGGGGACCACACGACAGGGACACTCGACAGGGGATCCTGAGGCGCTCCATCAAACGCTCAACGAACGCGCGCTGTGAGCTGCGCGCGAGAGGGAGACGCGTGCGTTGAGGCCGAGGGCGGTCGAGTGCAGGGGGGGGGAGGCGGGCGGTCTGCCGGAGAGGTATTAGTCCATCACACGACCTCCTTGGCGCAGCACACAAACTTCTCAACGTTCAATACTTGGATTAAATAGGATACACATACACAGTGCATGATTTATAAAATTTTAGGTCCAGAACTTCTCCCCAAATTCATTATGAATTTAATACAAATAGTATATTAAATGAATTTTTAATATAATAGAAATTTGTTTATTTTTCCCTATTTCGTTCCCGATGTACTGGAAAGCCGTTCCGTCGCGTTCTGTCAGAAATCAAGTCCTGTGTACACCTTAAGAAAGCACTCATTGGGCTTCGTACGCTACTCTAATTAATACATAACATTAAATATAACATCGTCGAAATGTAAATGGTCATTTAGTAATTGACAATGTGTTGTAAATAGGTCTCGGTGACGTAGGCGTTGTGAGTGTGATGACTGGTACACGAAACGAATATTGGAGAGCTAAATAAACTATTTCTGACTTCGTCGTCTCCGTGTATCTATGAATTGGGCTTAGACCATTTTCATTTCACGCGTATATACAGCTCATCATGGCAGAAGACCCGTGGAGGTATATCAGTCTTCATCAATCGCGAGCATTCGCACTCGTGTGAAGGTCATGAGCAATGTGTGGAGGTGCACGGTCGGCCAGTCCTGTAGAGATAGGTACGTCAGTCTGTCTGTTGCACTCCTGACACAGTCGATTGACCACTTTGTGTACGTCTTAGTCTACTGAGCAAATAAGAAAAACAAGCGGATTAAAACAATGGTGCGGCGTCTGCATTGCTTCAGTGAAATGGAAGATAGATAAATGAAGTTCTTTTTTTACCGGCATTTCATTTATACGAAACATGTATAAAATATTGTTTCATCGTTCATTTATACGAAACATGTTTTATTCTATTTTGTTAAAAGGCTTTCTGTGAATAGTTGGCAAAGTCTACAACCTAATTGTGCTAGATAGCAAGCTTTATATTGCTCGATCTATTAGCACAAGATATGCCTTAGCTCTTTGAATAAATAAAAAACAAAGCAAAAAAATCAGAATAGGCATTCGTATGCATAAACAAAATAAAAGATAAATAATAATCGATGATTACATTCTAAATAAGTTATGTAAACAAATTAAGTTAATATTGATATTAGCATAATCTATAAAAAATTATTTTACAAATTCGAGGCAGTAGAAAAATAGTTCAAGTATATACAGCAACATAACGCTTCAAACTTCCGATAAAACGAATAAAACTGATGAAATGGTACTACACGTTTTGTTATCCGTCACTCTGAACCCATTCGCGTTTGCGCTCATTCTGGGACATTTAGACTGAGCCACTTGAAAGCCCCGTCAAACGCCCAATCCGACTGCGTGCCAGAGACAGACCAACGGCGGCACGCGTGCGTCACGGCGGCCGGCGGTCGATCGCAGATGGGTCAGTCGGTCGGTCGGTCGACCTGTCAGCCACCGGTCGATCTCTCTGCGCGGCGACGGTTCGGCCCTTTGTCATGTCGGTGGCGCTGCCGAACGCAGTCGACCGTGCGATTAATTACCCCGACATGGACACACGTCGTAACGCGGTGTTGTTATTTTTCATTGTCGTCGTTTCTGAAAGCGCCCGGATGCTCGTTAATAAACACGGCGGCGAGAAGCGGTGGCCGTTTCGACGGACACCGAAATTGAGGTTTCTTGACTGTTCGTACTTTATTCCATTTTTTTCTTTGACCGACCTCTTCACCGGATTTGGATTAACTGGCCGACGCTTTAGTCCTGCCTAATACCAGTCTTAGCAGTTCGCTCCAAGCAAGGCCTCAATACGTTGCCTGGAACGTCAGCTACCACGACAGAGACACGGCTCGTCCTGGAGAGACAAGACAATACATACTCCGGCCGTGGAAGGCTTCGCAATCATAATGCCCGTCTTGCCTCAACAGGTTCCTCTTTTTAAAAAGAACAAGAAGAAGAAGAAGACTCAGAAGGACAAGAAGACCAGAGAGGATTTTTTGTAGGGGAAGCAATGCATGCGTAATTTACTATTGTAGAGTTGATCTGTAATAGTTAAATAACGATAGAAAAACTAGACCATGAAGCGCGCTTGTAGCGTGCAAATAAAACGTGGACGGACGATCAAGAGCAGAGCCAAATCCTACATTTTAAAATTAAAAAATCCAAACACAGTTACGTACAAATTGTTTAATTTATTTATCAGTAAGAATTAATAGAGAAATACAACTATATACTCTTGGGATTTAGTATTCGTATTCGTGAAACGACAACTGTCTTGATGGCTTGAAATTCTGAAAACACCGTTTACTTGGCACATCACAAACAATAGAAAAATGTGTTCAGGGAAACCGAGAACAGATGTCGGAAAATTCTGTTTTGTAAATAGGGCTATCGAGTCCTGCAATAGCTCACCTGCAGCACTAATGGAGACTGTTCCCATAAATATAAAGACTTTTAGGGTAAGATTAAATTCTAGCAATAAAAGCGATTAGATAAGTGGTCGGGGAATGGCTTCTGCAATAATAAGCATGCCGAAAATGAAATAATATTGTGTTTTAGTGGTCTTTATTGTATTATATTAGATGTATGAATGTTAAGAATTTGCAGCCCGGCTTAGTGACCAAAGCAAATTAAATACATTCGATAGCTATTCGTTATCTTTTCGTTTTACCGTCGTTTAAGTTTCAGTGTCAAGTGTGTTATGTGTCTATTTGCCGATCCTATTTTTGATATCACACTAGAACCGCAGTATTTAGCAACATATCGTTGAATGAACTCTTTACTCCAGTCATGAGATATAGAATATCCAAATTCGTATTCGTTATTCTCGATTAATTTTCATTATAAACGAAGAAGTTAAACTACAATTGCACTGATCGACCGGACTTTTCTTCACGAAGTGTAATACACTGAAAAATAGCCAAATTAACTATATCCAAGATCTTTCAAGAAATGTACTATTAAAAATAGATTTTAAAATGCGCTTTTTTGAAAACACTCACGTTTCTCGATTGAAATCACCTTCAAGTACATCATCTCACAGTTTGTCACCAATATTCTTACAGAAAAGGTTGTAGAGATTTTACGTGATAACAAGTTACTTGTAATTTTGTGTTAGAATAATTCGTCATTGCCGGCAATACTGTTTATTACAAGAGCAGCTTTCGATGGCTTAGCCATAACCATCAGTTTTCTAGTACAAGAAATATAAAAAATTAAAGCACGAGCCAAAAAACAACATTAGGACAAAAAGATTACTACTAATTTAATTTTATACAATTAACATTTTAAGAACTGAAAGAAAGAAAGAAAGAAAGAAAGAAAGAAAGAAAGGAAGAAAGAAAGGGAGAAAGGAAGAAAGAAAGAGAAAAGTTTCATCCTTTCAGTTTTAAAAATTTTATTTCAATGTTTAAAAGTTTAAATTAGTTGTAATCTATTTATCCTAATGTTGTTTTTGATTCATGTTTAAATATAGTCTTATATATCTTGTACTAGAAAACTGATGATGGCTAAGTCGTCAAAAGTTGCGCTTGTAATAAACAATGTTGTTGGCAATGACGACTCACATAATTATTTGATTGTAAATGCCAACGAAAACTCACAATACAAAAATTAGAATGATTCAAAGTTTTAGAGTTTTCAATGTTTGAAGTTTGTTTTCTGTGTAGCAAAGTGTCGAGAGTATAAGACATTACCTTTTATTTTACATGCACAGAAAATTTAAGATCTAGAGGATAAATTTAATAATATAAATTACGGGATAAGTAAGAATGAAGTTAGTTTGTAATTCTTTTAACAGATGTTGAGACGATGAGAAAGAAAGGGGAAGTGGAAATTAAGGTTTAATGCAGTGAATCAAAACATAAACCTATTAATCGTAACCAAAAATGGACCATCATTTATAAGTAAACAACTCGTCGGAAACGTAAAATAAAGTTTCTCCGAAATTTTGTCATCTGATTCCGTTTGTGACTTGTAATTTAATACACGAAAAAATAAAGAGAACACGAGAATTCACCTACGTACAAAACCAGCAAGTGCAGTACGAGGAGAAGCTCTTAGCAAGCAGTAAGCTCATTGAGAGACTTCACAGGCCAGCGCTTCCTCATCGACCGCTCTGACGGCACCCTCGCAGGCAAGGTGGGAGGTGGGAGGTGGAGGGCGCAGCGCCGGAATAGACAGCGTCGGAGGCGATGGGGTGGGGTGGGGAGGTTGCAGAAGATCGGAAGCGGAGAAGGCAGAGAGAGAGAGAGAGAGAGAGAGAGAGAGAGAGAGAGAGAGAGAGAGAGAGAGAAGAGGATAAAGAGGGTGGCGATGAAGGTAAACGCAATGATGGTGGGGAAATGAAATGGTAAAACCTGTGATGGTGAGCGGTGTTGGGTGGTAAGAGGTGTTAGCTTGTCAAAGAGGTGGTGAGGGGTCAAAGTGATGCTATAAAGTTAAAGTGAAGTTGAAGAGTTAGAGTGGTTTTGAGGAGTAAATATAGCGTTGAGGGGTAAACATGGTGTTGAGGGTTGAAAGTGGTGTTGTGGATTGAGAGTGGCGTTGAGGGCTGAAAACTGATGATAAGAGCGTGAATGCAGCGGCACCAGAGGGGCGGGCGCGGGTGCGGGCGCGGGCGCAGGGCTAGCGAATGGCCGAATGGACGTGGGCGGTTGGGTACCCAAACAGCGGCGCAGCGCAGCGAGGTCGTTTCGGTCGCCTCCGACGCGAGTTAATTACTTAGATGTTGCGGCCTCTTCGGCGCCGCGCTCGTGGCTTTGCGTTCCCCTCCCCCCGCATCCTCGAACCCTTCCCCTCCCTTCGCCCTCTCAACCCCTCGCGCCCCCGTCACCCCCCTTGTTAAAACAGCCTACGCTGCCCCGGTCTGTCCTTACCCCCAGGAGAGTCTACGTGGTACGCGCAATGTTGTTCTACTCTGTAGCGACCTCGCATATAGACAGATTACGACAAGAAGGGGCCGCTTTGACATCTATTGCTTGGCTACTGCTGGCAACATAACTGCATGTTATGTCCATGCATCCAATTCGTCATTGATTTCTTTCACCCTTAGTTCATTTGTAAGAGGCTTAATCTCTATCTCTTGCAAATGCCATCGCCCTGCTTGACGTACATGTGTTTCCAGACCTGTCAAACCCGTTCCTTCTTAAAGTAGTTTCTCTCTATTCTCGTTTCTGAATCTCTTTCACATCAACCCACGGTTCTGATTCACGCTCTGCCAGTCTTACCGCCTCTGCTTAACAGTCGCATACCAGCAGGCGGGAGGAAGAGGTCGACGACGGACTCAGAGTATTATTTCCTCTATCTCTTTTTACGAGAAGAATTATTTTTTCCACCATTTAAGACTTATTTTTAGAACTTTTCCAAACACTAAGTAATAGTTTCGTTCTTCAACGCTAATCAGTTGACTGAAAAAGAAATCGTAACCGTCGCGATGTAAAATCGCTTTGTGATTTTTTTGATTGATTGAGTGATTAGTGTTTCTAGGTACGTCAACGACTAAGATGTGTAAGTGCGTGGCGCTAGCGGGTTTTCCAAAATCGGGTATCACCCACCAGGGGCACCGCGGTAGCTATCGGGCCGCTAGAGTTCCCCACCATACAGCGGGTGAATTCGTCCTATTTGCTTAGCTAGGGTTGAATATACTTCAATCGTCGGGACTCCAACCCTAGGACCTCCCGGTCAGAGGAACTGCAGTGCCGTCAATTCACATCCTGAGCCCCCGCTCCCGGACACTTCTTGGAAAATTCGAGCGTTCTCTTACACCTAGACCTCCTCACATGTCATCTTACTTTAGAAATGTGATGTAGGGAACAGAGATACTGTCGGAGCAGTAGAGGGAATGTTGAATTAGTTCTTAAATATACGTGACGATCTGCGACCCAGGGGAAAGAATAGCAAGAACAGAAATTCTTGAAAGGTATATAACGCTACCATATCTCAAAAACCGAATATATATTATTTATATATATATAATATATAGATAGATAGATGATAGATAGATATATCTACATATTCTCTATTATACATATATATATATATATCTATATATATATATATATATATATATATATATATAAAACACGGAAAATGGTTGGAATATATTCCTAAATATATGGAGTATTAGATCAAATACACATTTTTCTTTATTAACTTAATTTTTTTCTGAAGTTCGACGAAAACGTCCCACATGAGGCGTTC
The DNA here is from genome assembly GCA_017312745.1 of Gryllus bimaculatus. Lineage (NCBI taxonomy): Eukaryota > Metazoa > Arthropoda > Insecta > Orthoptera > Gryllidae > Gryllus > Gryllus bimaculatus. The sequence continues at coordinate 630,119 of BOPP01000265.1, forward strand.
TTCGGATGCCAACATTGTGTTCATATGCACCTCTCAGCTTCTTATCGTTTGAATTTTTCATTTCTCTTTGCGTTATTTCACTCAATGTTCTTCCCTACGTATCTCTCAATGTTCTTACGTCTGACGTTAATAGAAATCGTATTTTTTAATGATCTCCTTGATAATATTTGGCTTACTCTTACGTTTGCAACACCTTGCTTCACTCTCTATTTCCCTGCATCATCACTTCCTATCTCACACTGCTACCTCGTCATGAAATCACGCATCCTTCAAATCATCACTCACCTTCACATACACTTTTCACCATCATGATGTACCTTCACATCACCACTGTTCTCTACACATCACCGATCCCTTTCATACAACACGTCACATCAAGACGTATTACTTTCATCACTACAAATCACATCAATTCACATTTTGTCTCTCTCTGTCTCTGTCTCTGTTTCTGTTTCTTTCTCTCTCTCTCGTTCTCTCTCTGAATGTCTCTCTTTGTCCCTCTCAGTCTCTCTGCGTCTCTCACGCACGCAAATATACACACACCCCACTACCATTTATGTCTCCACATCAGCACTCACGTCGAGATATCCATGTATCATAACTGGCATTCACACATCCCCACGCACATCAAAATTTCATCACAACTTCGCACAGGTTTCACATTTCTTCAATTTCTCACACATTTGTAGTCCACCGCATACTTCCGTACAGCTTAATATATATTTTAGTTAACACCTTAATTTCGCAGTCCTTCGCACATCAGCGCCCACCCCTTTTCCCTCCGCTGCAGGGCCGGGCAGGCCGGACGGAGCGAGCCTTCCCGAGCGGCAGGGGGCGTGGGGCGTTCAGCGCTGATTAAAATTTCACCAGCAGCCAGCGGAGGGGGGGGCGAGCGGGAAAGCGTTTTATAATTTCATCGGAGCGGCCACCTCCGCTCTCCGCCCCCCCTCCTTCGCCCGCCCCGCCTTTCCCTTTTCACCTGCCGCCCGGGACGACACCTCCAGAATGGCTGCGATTGTACGCCCACCCGCTATTGAAAGCCGCGCTGACGCCGATGCGCTGTTCAAGTCATTAAGCCGCAACATCACAGAGGCGAGTTTGGAACTAAATGTGTTTTTAGTCCTTGCTGGTAATAACGGACAAAAATAATTATTTTAATGTAATAAATGAAATGATTCAAATGTTTCGGTGCAATTATTGTTTGAGGCAGGAACATGTTAAATGCATTGTCCGGTTTTCCAGAGAATTTAGTTTGTTTCACAAAAAATCAGCAAATACCCGTCATAATGCACACAGTGAATAAATGTTCTTTACATATGAGACTGATGAAGGTTTTCACAGTGAAATGAACCTTCCCATCCGTAAATGTACATCTTCTCCGGTTGACTGTGACAAATGACTATTTCAGTTGATTGCTCTAATGTTTACGCATCTTCCGCCAGAAAATGCGTTTATGTACAAAGTACTTATTTCTCGAATTTCGTGTTATCAAATAAACCAGGAATGCTTTTTCTGAAACACAAATGCACATTTTTTCTCAAATGTTCCTAGGAATTATAAGGTGTCACACACAGTGTGAAGTTTCTTCATTTTATTGACACAAACGTTTAGAAAAAAGATACTAACAATAATTTGTATAAAAAACAAGAAAAGATTGAAACGTTTCTGCGTATTGGATGTATTACTTAGAAAAAAGACACAAATTCTTCTTTTGGAACGTACATTATGTCAATGTTGTCTATCTTTTCTATTAAAATCAATTTTATACATTTGTAACTTTTGTAAGAAACACGTTCACTTAATGTTCTGTTATGTGTTGGCCTTGAAATATAGTTGCATTTTTACTCAATTCATATTCACAATTAAAACGGCCCAGTTTATCAAGACATTTTTTGCCGTGGAGAAGGGTGTGCTGTTTCGTCTATCAAGTCGCGTCGCGTCACATGACATGTGATCACATCACATCACATCACATCACATTGCATCAGACGCTTCGCGTCAGATCAGATGCCGTGTCACATCATGTCACGTCGTGTCGGTCACGTCGCGTTACATCATATTGCATCACGTCACGCTAGGCCATGTAGCAACACATCCAGGCGGGTCACATCACATCACGTTGCGACACCGCAATACATCGCGTTACGTAACGTCGCAACACATCACGTCACGTTGCGTCACATCACATCGCGTCGCATGACATCACATCACATCGTGACATATGTTAATATTCCGAAAATGCTCGACACATGCACGCCTAAGCCTACTGCAAACAGGTACAGTACTCGTAGTTTTCTCTTCTTCGCATCAGTCGATTGGGCGCAGAGCGCTTGTGCTTCCGACAATCGTCGTGTGGGCGCTGCGGCCATTGTTCGCGCTCTGACGACAGGCGCCCACGAGACCCGACCCTCGCCCCTCCCCCCGCCCACCAGGCGCCGCCCACTTCGGCAGCCACGCGATGACGAAGGGAACGCGCTAAGGAACATCGGTAGCGAACCCGCTTGCTTCTACATGACTTCATTCATGACCATCATATAGATTAGACTCGATTATATAGATGCAGATCTACTTATGTATTCATAAAATGTTAGGCAACAATACTTGGAAATATAGTTGGTATCTTCAACACGTTCGTAAACGAAGAGCAGGCAATTCGTGATAGCAGCTGGAAATGGAGAAGGGTGTCAACGAAATGAAATGAGCGAATGAGATAGATCGGCTGTGGTGACGGCAAAGTAGCACTGACGTGGTAGAAGCGAGGGCGAGATTGCGACTGAGTGGATAAAATACAGGATAAGATGAAATGTTATTATGTATTGAACAATATGTCCGGATAGACGCTAGTCATATCGAGGATAAAAGCTTAGAAGAACAGGTTGCTTAATAAAATACGGCGGAAGCGGAGCCAAATGAAGAGGGACGCGGGACGGCCACAACTATGGGGAAAGACATGGAATAGGGCGGAAGTCGAGATAGATCGGGCACGAGAGAGGAGAGGGAGGTCAGAGACGCCTAGCGACTAAAGACCTCCCCGCAGGGCTGTATTGGGCGCGGGCGGAAATGCGCTGCGCTGGAGTGGGATCCAACGCCGGCGTGGGAGGGCGGGGCTGAAAGCGAGCAGGAAGGCGACCCCCACGCGCGGGCGCCACACCGGGCAGAGGGGGGGCGACTGATAAACGACAAGGAAGGAGATGGGGGGGGCGGGTTGGGAGAGCGATGTCGAAAGAAGGGGAATGATTTTTGATTGATTGATGAGTGTTTTAGGGCATGCCAACTGCAAGGTCATTTGTCACATTAAGTGCAGTGCATCTTTTTATCGCGGGAGGAGGCGACGACCTCCCTCGCTGGATGGCGACATCCGACGTTAGCCTGCACGTCCGCTTGGCGCGTTTTCTCCAACCAGGTATCTCCGCCCCAGCCAGGACAAGCTCCAAGCTGCCGACTGATCCCTCGACACGTGTGGTAGTGTTGCATAATTGCATAAAACTAAAAGTGTGAGTACGTAAAGGGTGACGATAGAATACGGAAGAGAAATATAATATCATGTGTGGTCCCTCGCCCGTGTTTTAGGGTTCTGCTGCGGCATTTGCCCGGTGTTGATCGGAAAAAACGCGGAAAACTACCGATCAGAGCGGGCAACCGCTAGAATTCTCCTCCAATGAGTGAATGAATTTGACCTACCAGACAAGCCAGTGGCGAAAACTCTGTGTCGTAGGTGTGATAGTGTCGGTCCCCAGATCCTCCTGGCCAGAGGCGCTGCAGAGACCTCAATTGACGTTCTGAGCCACCTGCGATGGGTGGGGTAGTATGGAAAGTGAGCGCCTGTTAAGACAAGGAAAGAAGAGGAGGTGCGAGTTGCGAGAGCAATGTTGAAGGAATGTGAGGGAAGGATGAAGCAGGGAGGGGGTGGAGTCAATTAAAGGCGGCTTTTTGCAAGGAAGCAGTCGCTGGGGGGGGGGGCAGCAGTGGACTCAGCGGAACAAGTCGGAGGAGGAGGCCGAAACGGGAAGTGAAGAACAAACACGGATCGGTCGCGCGAGCAGAAAGACGCAGGAACCAGGAACCGGAGTGTACACGTGTAGAGACTATAAACAGGAGCGGGGCGTTAGGAGAAGGAAATTGGGGGTGTGAGAAAATAGGCGGCGATAGATGCGATGCACTGGGAGGGGGGGTGCCATCAGGAAGAGAAGGCCAGGGAAAGGGAAGAGTGAAAAGAAGAGAGGGCAAGGCGGGATGGAAATGGGGCGTGGCAGTTCTGAGATCGGGATCGGTTGCCAACCCGAGGGTCTTTGAAAGGTGTGGAGGCTGTGGAGATGTGGTCGCTATGGCGGCGGCGTGTGCTGTGAACGGAACGAGGCGCCGGCGACGCCTGGCCACCGGTGCTCTCGCCCGCACCGCCCTACTATGATTTAATGTGCGAATTTCGCGAACAGCAGCAGCCGTGCGCGGCGTAGCGTGGCGCAGAGAGGGCGGTGCGGGCCGTGTCGAGGGAGTCAGGACGATCCTGTGGTTGCACGCGTCAGTGCGAAGCATGCTAGGCTCAGAGGCGATCGTCGTGGCGAAGCAGGCGCAGGAAGGAGCGGACGGAGAGGACGGTCGAGGGAGGATGGGAGAGTGGCGAAGGGTGAATGGGCGGCGCGGCGGGAAGGAACGGGTGGCTGACGTTCGGGGCGAGGCTGAAGAGGCGGGTCATGGCGGGCGGGTTCCGGTGAGGACGTGCGGGCAAGTTCGCGGATGTGACGTTGAGCGGGATGGATCAACGGAGCGAGGGAGGAGCGTTTTCCGTGTCGAGGGCGGTGTGGGCGATCACTCATTAACCGGGGATATCATTCATCTATTCTGGCGGGGCGACGTAGTGTCGGGGAGGGCAGAGGTGGCAGACCGCGGCCGCTGGGCGCCGAGGGGAGAGGCGAGCTGCCCTGCCTAGCCGACTGCGAAAGGATAAGCCCCGGTACCACTACGGGGAGCCCGGTCGCCGGGAAGGGAATTGTTCGCGTGCAATTTCTCTTTCGGTTCTCCTCTCGCGCCTGCGAGGGGGAGTTTACAACTAGGAAGTAGTGTTGCTGCCGCGAATTGATTTTGTTCAACGCGATAAATTATCAGGTTTACTTTTCTGACGTGAAACCATGTGTAATGCAAGTCAAGAGAACACTAAAAACTCTCAACCGTCATTGCTCTTGTACAAGAAAAGCGACACATCCTCATTAATTATATGACGTGTTATATGTGAGTTATATATCTAGCTCCACTCTATGCTCTGCAACTAGGTGACATAAAAACCGAAAAAATGTGAAAGAATGTAGTTTGGCTGCAGGTAGATGACAGCAGGGAAGAGGGTGAAGTAAAACGGAAACCTATCCCAGATTAAAGATATTAGAAAACTAACTAGTACAAGTTTTCCATTATGTTGCACCACTAGATAATTTTCGATTGCTTGCATTTAAAATCAATAAATTAAAATAATTACATCAACATCCTGCTTGTACTCGTTTTCAATTTGCGCGCCAAATAAAACTTGGTTTGCACACTTTCATCTTTTTTCTCATGTGATAGCTTTTTTCTTTTTTTGGGGATGATTTTTGTTTGACGAAAACTAGTTTCCCCCTTTCTTTAACAAAAGGGAAATAAATCTTATATCAAATATGAAAACATTTTATTTTTTAAAACGTTAAAAAGCAGTCTTTCACTTAATGCATCAGATGTATTTCATTCCACACAATTCTTAAATGTTCGTTTTTCTCTCGGATTAAATAAATAACTTCATCCTTTTCCGCCTATACATCACTTCGAACACTTTGTTCGAAAAAATATACGTGCTCACCTAATGCCCGATAGCCGGCTATGGGAACCGGGATCAAACAATGTGAACGACCGTGGCGAAGGAAGTGGCACGAACAGAGGAAACCCATTCGCTTCTCATCTCCGGTTGAACGAGGGAGACACAGTGACGTATTCTTTTCGTCCGGCCGCAGCGCTTTTGGACGGCGCAGCAGCACGCGACGGGGCGCACTGCACAATCGATTCGCCCACGCAATCGAGTCGGCGGGGAGCGGTGTCTGACAAACGCTTCGTATCCTTTACTCCTAATCTAGATCCGTTCTTTCTCCGCACACATTTTCCTTTACCATGTGCAAACGCGTGTGTGATGACAAGACGAGCTTCGCAGACCGTGGCAGGTCTTAGGTTCGAGTGACAATAGTGCCAGGTTAACAGCTATGCATCTGGGTCGAATTCGATAAAGCATGGATGAAAATTCTCGATATTCAGACTTTTCATGAGTTTCGTAAAATTGCATAATTATTTTAAAACATTGGCAGACGTCTACAAAAAAATAGTATGTGATGTTTCATAACTTATCTTTGAAACAAAATTTAAATACCTGAATACTTTCCTTGTTGCAAAACACCACGCAATACTTCACTGTAGCTAGAAGCTAACAGCATTAGAATAATAAATAAAACTAACAGTATTACGCTCCGCCATCGTCTTCCCTATCTATTAACGCAGCTCCTACCTGGTAGTTCTCTTGCCGCAATCAGCCCCCCTCCCGCTGCCGTCTTCTCGCTAAGCGTTCCTTTCGCCCCGTCCATCCCAGCCGCCGGCTCGTCCTCTCCCTCTCGACCCCATCCCGGAACACACGGCAACGCCCAGAAACAATTAAGCACTGGTGGATTGGGAATTGAATTAAAGTGAAGCGCCTTCTTGTGCTACTGTGCCATCTAGTAAAGGTACAACAAAATAAGCAGCATAAAAATCTTCTCCAAGAAAAAAACGCGTAGATGTGGCAACTTTCATCGAGATCGGTCCTACGATGTAGACGATGTGCTCCGCGTGCCCAAGTTGTAACGTGACCATCACACGGGAGGGACACATTCGTATGCGCGAGGGTCTTATTCTGTGGCAACAAACAAAGGTAACATATTCGGTTGCGCCGGAGAACAGAATGGGGGAAAAATAAAACAAGTAGTGGTGCTACATTTCTAGGTAAATTGAAAAATTCAGTGTTCAGTTCACGCCATTTTTAAGCATCCCTTTTTCTATCTGTCGAAAACGTGTAAAAAAAATTGGTGGTTTTTGAGGAAAAAAGTTTAATTTTTAAAAAAATGACTATATTTTTGCGTTAAAATTCGTAAAAACTACTCATAAAAAAAGAACATGAACTAATTTAAAAATCAATTTTCAGCGAACTTATTTCATTAAGGAATAAAATCTCTAACTTCAATATTATAGTTGTAGGAAGACTCCCCCAAAAATTGCGCATTTGCAATTTTAAAAAAAAGTGATTTTACCCAACATGAGATCTGCACTAATTGCTTAACCGTTTTTTGCGGTATTTGAACACAAAGTTTGATCAAAGAAGTTTGTGCCATATTTGCGATCATTTTGAATATGTTTTAAGGATTTATGTAAATTATTCTCAAAAATCAAAATATCCGTTTGAAACTCCCAAATCATTGGGTTCATTCAGATGGATTGGTGAATATCAATATTGAAGAAAATCAGCTGAACGGTTTAGGCGCTAACGTTGACCGCAGTCAGACGGATAGACAGACGAGCAGACAGACTTTTGCCGTTAAGTTTTTCGGTAACAAGGATTCAAAAAACATGAATTCTAACTACACCACGTGTTAGATACTTTTGTCGTCACTAGGGTCCAGAAATAACAGTTTTTCTGCCGAAAATTCGCCGTTTTCCAGCACATGATTACACAACTTTCTCTTTTTACGAAGTACATTCGAAAAAACGAGGAAGTAAAAACATAAACATTTATAAAAGTATAGAAAAAATAATGGGATCATCGATCAGAAACTCGACTAATATTCCCTCAAATGCATCTGCAAAATCAAACGCGAAAAACGCAATACTTTCGTTCTTCGAAAGGTTAAAGCAAGTTGTAAGCTCACACTTCCGATCCGCAGCGAAACCCCACCCGACTGCAGTTACCAGTGAGCGCCCCCACCACGACGCGCGCGATATGTTGACCAGGCCAACAAGCGGCCTGGTCCCGCCGCATCCGGTCACCGCTTGCCCATGTCATGTGGAACAGGCCTCCACGCACTGCCACTCCGCGGGCGGGGGCACGGGGCGTCCGTTTGTTTTGCCCTCGCGACCCACCGCCATTAGCGTGTATCGGAATCCGATGGGTACGCTTCTAAACGCTTTCGCGAGCGCCCGCGATTGAATAAGTGTAGAGCCGTCCGCAAATGGAAGTTGAGGGATTGCCGCATTCAATATGCAGTCTGTCTATCCATCAGGGCGGAGGGCGTGTGGGTGGACGTGGGTCGTGATGTCACGGGGTATTTCTAGTTCGCTGTGGAACTGATGCCCCACTGCGCCAGTGAAGAGACGTTTTGAAAGATCGGGAGCGATGTCCATGAATCGCAGGTCGCACTGGCAGCGCAAGTAACGGTTCTCGGAAGGGTTATCGTCTTAAATATTATGCTTTGTGTAAGTGACACGCCAGAAATGTTCTGTCCCTCGTCTCTATTGTTACTATCTATATGACTAAGCTGTCGTTCATATGCGTATCTCGTGTAATTACATATTTAAATTAATCTATGAACGTCAGAGTTTCTTGGATGACTGTGACCAACGGGAACCTAGTGGTGCTAAAACAGCATGCACGCTCTCGCCCGTAATTTGTGCGCAGATTGTCTTCTCCCCCATATGTCACATACAGTTTTTACTGTTTTTTGAATAAATAAATCTAAATCTTTTTTCATGCACAATTACGCGAAAAGTACTCAAATTATCGAAAAATTGTACCTTATCTTATTTCAAAATCTATCTTTAAGGACCAGCATTAATTAAAAGTAAAAAAAACTATCTTCATAATTGTAGTTGTAGGTAGACGCCGAAGAAGTTTTGAATTTTGCAATTTTCGAAAACTCAGGGTTATCAAGGAACCCTGAGGGCGAGCTGCACCATTCTTTTGAACGTCCTTCAGACCATTCAACAACAAAATTTAATTAAAAACAATGGAGGCATTTTTTTGAAAATTTGTCTCAAGAACTTCATGTTAAGTCTCCCTAAAATTAAAATATCGGTTTCAAATTCAAGCGGCCGCAACATCAAAATCGATTTTCGTGGCCGAAATCTCGAAATCGATTTTCCGCAGTTTTACAAAACGTTCCCTATAAACGCAGTAATATATGTAGTATATGTACGTATATGGGAAAGTAAATAATTAAGGTCACTTTTCATTCACTGAGACACCTTCGCCAAGGACGCGGCGTCACCCGGACAGCCTAGTAAATGCTGACTCCGGTCGCGGAAGCCTTCGCTCTCAATAACCAATTCATTTAATTTACACAATAATTAGTATAAGAGGGTAACTGTCTCGTTTTTATTGCAAAAATACTCCAACATATTTCATCACACTCGCGAAAGAAAACTGGAAACGGAGCGATCGCGTAGGAGTGTTTATGCCGCTAAGAGCAAAGACAAATGACGTTGGTTACTTAGCGTAAATTTTGGCGCAAATATGAGTGGTTCTTAGTGAAGACGTTACCGCCATCTTGTGTCTCAATAGATAACTAGAAAACGCCCCGTGGAGCTGAAGCATGCCCGCGCAGCGCCGTTCTGTTGCAGCGGCCGCGCGATGGCGCCAGTCGAGATGGGGCGAGCGCGGGTACTCACTCTGCAGCTGCAGGTCGACGAGGCGCTGCAGCGTGGCGAGGGAGGCGGCGGCGGCGGCCGCGGCGGCGGCGGGGGGCCATGCGCTGGCGTCGCGCGCCCACCCGCCGCAAGCGTACGCGTAGAAGTCGCGGCACGGGTCGGCGCGCCAGTCCATGGACGCCTGCATGCGGCGCGCCGCCTCCCAGCACTGCTCCTCGCGGCACGTGAAGGCGTCCGCGTTGGCGCCCGCGCGTGAGCAGCCCTCGTCGTCCTGCGGGCACACCACCACGCCCACGCTTCACATCACTTTCTTCATATGTGCTCAAACCAAACGATCTCGCTTTGTAATACCTACATAAAGTAGATTATCCCTCACAGGAGGTGATCCTCAAGCTCTGGTACTTCCTTCTCTTTGCTCGTATTTCGCACAATAGGCGTTATGTTTTCAGGGTAATTTTAATTAAATAAATAAATATATAATACCACTCTCAAATTAAACTTTATTACGCACGAATTTAGTGTTTGAGGTTAGTTAATCAGCTTTAAAACATCGATGTTTAAAAACATTGATTACATTTTATTGATGTATTATTAACCTCCATCTGTTAATTTTGAACATTTATATTTGGCAGCATCGATGTTTTGTTACGATGTCGCATCTCTAGCCCTCAGCGCAGCGCGCACAAAAGCGCAAGAGCCTTGCACAACACCCAACATCTTAAGCGATGTGTTTGGCACCCAATAGCGCAGGCGACCAGATCGGTACGCAACGGAACAGGTTCCGTGCTGAGTACACATAATAGCACATGCGCTGTGCTCAGCATACCCAACAGAACAAGTGCCGTGCTCAAAACACAACGGCACTAGTGACGTTCTCAGCAAACCAATGAGAGCCAGTGATACCACCTTGACTATGCGAATGAAATATTAATAATAATTTTAATGATAATAATGATGATTAATAATAATAATACGACATAAATTACAGGTTTTAACGATATTTTATCGTTATTCACGTTTATTTTATTACATTCATAGAATTCATATAGTAGATCGAAAATTATTTAATTTTATGTTTTCGAAAGTCGGTCGAACTAAACATGGATGTTACCATGTGTCTTCCTCTGCTTTATGTTTGATTATTTTCTATTTTGTTCCCCATATCCCTGACCGCCATCTATGAAGCCCTCGAGAGAATTCTTAGCGCAGGGGCACGCACGCGGCGCTAATGACGCGGTCGATGCCCGCGCAGATGTCCCCGCGATAGGGGCGACGTCGACCTCCGCCCGCGCGGTCGCTCTGCCTGCGCCCGCCCACCATCGCACCTGGCGTTCGCTAGCCCGCACGCAAGCCAAGGCCCCGCAACGCGTTTCCTCAGCACACTGCCTCCACTCGTCTTCCACAGCCAGCCATGCAATCCGCCCGCCCTCCGGAACTGGACCTACCACTCTCCATATTTGTTCTAGGGTCTAAACATTCATCTGTTCATACACTAGCTCATTCCGCTTCCCCCACTCCGGCTAGTTCACTTGGCCCCCTCCAGTCACTCGGCCCCTTCCCGTCACTCACACCCCTCCCGTCACTCACACCCCTCCAGTCA